>JAAEAF010009427.1:0-32164 GCA_011037195.1 Triatoma infestans
CCCCCTCCAGAACATGTTCTTGTGAGGGATTGGGAGAAGGCGGAAC
Organism: Triatoma infestans; assembly: GCA_011037195.1. NCBI lineage: Eukaryota > Metazoa > Arthropoda > Insecta > Hemiptera > Reduviidae > Triatoma > Triatoma infestans. The sequence goes on from JAAEAF010009427.1 coordinate 47, forward strand.
TATTCCTCGAGGGCAAACCAACCAACTCCCGCCCACCTTAAAAGAAATGCTTGGGAAAATCTATATCTTTCCTGCTAACCACGATCCCCACGAGTCCATTCCTCAGCACGTGAGTGCAGAGCAAGATCTGCCGGGCTGACTCACGTTCCCGTGGTACCATTATGTAGAGAGTCCCTGCTAGAGTCTCCTACCTAAAGGCCTAGAATGGTCACTGGCCCGAGACCTTGGTCAGGCAAGCCTGTCCGTAGGCCTACGGTTTTGCAACATCCTCCTGACAAGGCCGGCACTTTGCCTTGCCATTCAGATGAAGCGGGTATTCCGTACCCTCCCTCTTAGAACAGAAAGATTTTCCACTAAAGCTTTTTGGCTTCTTGCTATTATTGCAATATCGTCAGCTTATCCCAGTATTTGGCAGGAGTGATTCGCTAAGCTCCCTTTCGTTTCAATTTCTTTTACCGCTTTATGCTGCACTAACAGAATGGCAGAGAGGGCATCTCCTTGCTGTACGCACTGTGCCAAACTTAATTAGCCTGCTGGTTTGGTTACCCACGAGCACCTTGGCTTGAGTTTGTGATATTGTCATTTTTATCAAATTAGTTAATTAACGAGGTATACCAAAATCTTGTAAACAATTAAAAAGTTGATTTCTGTCTACTCTGTCAAAGGCTTGTTTGAAATCTACAAAGAAAAGATGAAATATCCGTATTAAGCTCATAGCACTTCTCAAGAACTTGTCCCATGACAAAAAGGTCTGTTGTGCTTCTACCGGGTCGAAAACCATACTGGTAATCCGTTAATATTCTCTCGGCTAGATTTTAAGCCTTGCAGATAATACATTAGAAAATACTTTATAAATAACATTAATAAAGTTATACCTTTATACTTTTGACATATCGTTTTGTCACCTTTTTTAAAAATAGATAAGATTAGTCCCAAACTCCAGTCGTCCGGCATTGTTTCACGTTCTCAAATGTTATATATTAAATTATATATGCTTTTGTATAGGTGCTCGCCGCCGCATTTGAACAGTTCCGCGGGGATGCTATCTTCTCTAGGCGCTCTGTTGTTTTTCAAGACTCGATTGCTTCTTCAATATCCTCAAAAGAGGGAGGTTCTACATCAGGGTATTCATGAAGGGTGTTAGCTGAGAAGCGATTTATTTCTGTCAGTGGTGCATCAAAATTAAGTACCTTCGAAATGTTCTGCCCATCTGTCGATTACCTTTCTGTCCTCACCAAGTATTACACTTTGCTTGTACGGCGCACATTTTCCTTCGACTCAAAGCCTTTCTTCATCGTTCTCACCAATTGGTAGAATTCCTTTCTTCTTTTTTCTCGTTCAACAGCCCCATTTCTTCCACTTTCGTCTGTAACCACTCCCTTTTCTTTCTTCTACATAGAGTAGTCGCCTTCCTCCTGTTTGCCCGATGTCTTTCCTTATTACTTCTGGTTTCTCTTTGAAGCATTTTCTGTCTGTCGCAATTTTTCTGTCTAATAGCTTCCTCACATGCTTCTTCGATCCATTTGCTGTTCCTTCTAAATTCTTTTAGTCCTAACTCACGATTAGCACCCTTTCTACTACGTTTTTATATTACTCCATTACTCCTCGATATCATTCTTCTTAATACAGTTCTCTAATTCCCTAATTAAGGCCTCTTCAAAGAGTTTCTTTTCTTCTGTTTTCAGCTTACCTATATTCCATCTTTTTCTTTTCCTTTTAGTCTCTTTCTGCACAATGGACAGCCTCAGTCTGAATATCGCCTTCACTAAGAAGTGGTCGGAATCGCAGTTGGGCCCTCTGCATGCTCTCACGTCCATAATGCTTGAAGCATGTTTTGCTGATATCAGGACATGATCGATCTGACTGGCTCCGCCGCCTGGGGCTTTCCAAGTACCTAGATGGATTTTGTATGGTGGAAACTGGTACTTCTTATCTTTAGGGTGTGAGCTACTGCAAACTGACCCAGGAACTGCCCATTTTCATTTGTTGTTTGATGTAGGGTACCTGGGCATTGAAGTTCCCTAGTATCACAACTACATCATATCTTGGAATATTTTCACAAGCTCTCTCCAGCTGACCATAAAAGTTTTCCTTTTCTCCCTCGCTCTTGTCCTCAGCAGGTGCATGTCCTGAAATGAAGATATATTTCTAAATTTTCCCCTAAGCCTTATTTTACATAGTCTATCACGTATGTGTCAAACTCGAGTGATGAGTCCCTGGTCTTCTTATTTATTATAAATCCTGTGTCTAACTGCCCTTTTCTGCCTCCAGAGCCACTATAAATGAGAGTATATTCCTTCTTATCAATAAGGCCCTTCCCGACCATCTTATTTCCTGGAGCGCTGTCACTTCCACACTATATTTCATTAATTCTTTGGAAATTTCATTCTCTTACCTGGCTGCAACATGGTCCTTACTTCCATGTAGCCATGGTCAAATCCACACATTCTCTTTTCTTTTTCTCGCCAGAGCTGTTGCCATTATTTCCGTCCGGTTGTTTATTATTTCTGGGTTTCGTAACCGGCGTTTTTTTACTAGGTGGGGGAGTCGCCCCATGCTAAACCCTCATTCTAGGGAGGACCGGTGGCTTTGATTTCGGGATGCCCTCCCCTAGGAAGTCTTCACCAGGGCTATAGTGTTCTCCCTACCCTTTCGTAGTAGAACTCCCAATTTTGGGCCTTTGGGTGCAGCCGTTGACTCTTCTCTTGAGTTCTTCCGCCACCACTCCTTAGATGTAATTCCTGCTGCGAGTTACATCGTACTGGCCATCAAATCAACCAGGACCCCCCCTCCCCTCCCATCTCTCGTTTTTTTACTCAACCTGACCTCCGAAGGGATTGGTTACCACACCTTTGGTCAAGGTTGCTTAGCTTAACAGGGTCCGCTGCGGGAAGGAGAGGGTGCAGTTGAGGTGGAGAGGTTATATTCACATCACACCCCCTTGGACCCCACAATTGATACATACATCAAACAAAAGTCATGGATCTTCTACATGTAGGGTTGCTGTGCCGAATTTAATGAAAGCTGTTGGTGCAATAATAGGGAAAGTTACAGAAAACTGAAAAAACCTGTTGTTCTTTTGGTTTTTTGCACTTCCGGTTACAATTATGTTTAATTGTAATTAATATTGTATAGATGGTGAAATTGTAAATTAAACGAAAATAGCATTTTTGAAGAAAGCATAACCCACCCCTGGGCTCCCCCCCCAAAAAAACTCTCTTAAATGATAATTCCCAGCAAAATGTTTCAAACAAAAGTCATAGTCCTTATATGCATGTGTTATGTACACAAAACTTCGAAGACTGAGCTCGTATGATTAGAATTGAATAAGGAAAACTAGGAAAGTTTCAAAAATAAAGTTGTAGCCATTTTTGAGAAAATCTCAAAAAAACAAAAACAAAAAAAACAACTGAAATATCTTTTCATTAATATGTGTGGCGTGCTTCCTGTCGGGAATTTTGACAGATAGTTACTGTCGGATCTCAAGGTGATACACGAATGTGAAGTTTGAACTTTACGCGATTTGTCAAAGAGAGAGAGATGGTGGGGGAGAGAGAGAATATGAGAGGCCATTTTCATTTTTTCAGAGAACATCAATTTTTCAATCTCAGAAGACCTGCAAAAATGTATTTCTTCTGAAAATTTGTTGTGATTCATACTTCCCCTTAAAGTACTAAGAAAAGTCAAAATTTTAAATAAAAGTATAGAAGTTATATATATATATATATATAAAATGATTTATATTTGTTTGGTCAGATGGAGGTCCTGAGGGTATGCCACCTTATCCTATTAAGTAGGTAGTTAGAATAAATTCTATAAGTTCACCATAGAATACACTTCGAAAGTTTAGAATTGGTTTTCTGTCTCTTTTTTTTTTAAATCAATATAAAATCCCATCTATATTATTGTGTTATTCACCCATAGCCATATAATATCTCACTAAGAGTAAGATGTCGGTGAATATGATAAATGAGCCAACATTATTCATCCACAGTAGGAAAAAAAAAAAAATTACTCCAAGTTACAGTTGCAGAAGTACGAGAGTGGGGGAATAGATCAACAGCAGCCGGTTGGTGAATATATTTAGGTTTCTATACTTTCTTTTTATGATTATACCTTATATTAATCATAGACTGCTTGCGTTAGTTTATTCTTTTATTGATCAAACATCATTTTTATATATATATATATATATATATATTCCTAGTTTATGTTCTAATCTAGGCTAGACAGAGAACCTCAGAATAAACGTAGGTAATAGTTTTCCCAGACTTTATATTATAAGGTAAACAGGGTAGCTTAATATTTACTTTTTTTTTTTCTATTATAAATTATATTCCATCAGAGAGGATTGTAGAATTTCATAATAATCTGCAAGGCCAGTTTCTGGAAATGCGGGGCCCTACTCAGATAACTTAGGCGGTCCTTTTCTTGAAAATCAATTAAAAAATATCTTTTGAACAAATTCTGCTTATTTTGCACATCACAGCAGCTAATAATATATGGAAAATTACGATTACCTGTTGCATTGAGCTAAAAAGAAGATTTGCACATGTATTGAAAACTATTAATTTATATGACAGTAGCGGTATTGACAAACTCGAATGTCCAAAATGTTGCTATATTTCCATTGGCCAGACTGGAAGGAAAAACGTATCAATACAGCCTTTAATATCGATGGACAATTACGATTACCTCTAAACATTGAGCTAAAAAAAAAAATTGCACACTCTTACTGAAACTATTAATTTATATCAAATACTTTATTACTTTTAAGATAAATATCTTAAGCAAGGGTTGAGTCTTTTACAAAAAATTATACAAAGAAAATTATAAAATAATATAGTACCAGAAAAGGTTAAAGTAAAGTACATTCTTCTTATGGCTAATTACAATAAAACAAAAAGAATCAAAAAATTTTAGCAGTAATAATATCATTGTATCCATTATAAAATAAAGAAAATAGCTTATCAATTTTCAATAAAACTTCTTCACTTTACATAATGAAAGAGATTATTGACTTTAGTGTAAGATCCTATTATTAATATTGATTAGATAAAGATTCATCATCTAGTGGGTTTGAAATATGAATTGAGAGGTGTAACTGCCTAAAGTGATTTAATGTGGAACAAAATAACAGGAAGTGACCAATACTGTTATTACCAGAGTTACATAATAGGCATAACTGATCAAGCTCAAATCTGTATGTTATATTATTAAAATAAATTCTACTAAACTTGTCACTAGACAATCTTAATTGGACACAGACCTTTAGCTTATTAATATGGCACTGTAGTGAAAGATAAGATTCTCCATGTCCCAACGCACTTATATTTCTAAATACACGGTTATATGATGATGAGATTGTCCTAGAAACATCTTTAGATATCAAGAAACTATTAATTTATATCTCAATAGCGGTATTTATAAACTCGAATGTTCGAAATGTTGCTATATTTCCATTGGACAGACTGGAAGAAAATCCAGGGAAAGGTTTTTTTTTTTTTTAACACATCCGATCTTCCAAATAATCGCAAAACTGATTCACGACCACCACGTACCACCCCGACGTACACGAATATAAATCCGTTGACATTTCCACGACTTTAACGTTGTCGTTTATATTCGGGCACAAAACGACTAAGACTAAATATACTAGAACAGCTAGCTACCTAACATTTTCTATTGTTCACCACTTCATATTTTTTGTCGTTCGTAATAAATATTTTGTTGGACCATTCAAAATGGTACCTATTATATTTTTGTGTAAAAATTTCAGAAGTTAGGTAAATCAGAGAATGTCATGTGAATGTTGTATATCGGATTAATCCGAGTTCCAAGAAAAAGATGGTTAAACCTCTTTCACTGTTTCTGAGTTTTTAAAGAATTAAAAAACCAACATTTAAAAACCTTTAACATACTCTTATAAGCTAATGTATTTAATAATCGGTATTCCTTAAAAGTGATATCAAGTTAAAACGCAGCCAGATCGTAAGTTAAAATGATGTTAGGAAAAGGTTTATTGGGTATTCTCTTTGCCACTCGATACTCATTCTCTCCCACTCTCACAGACACACACACACACACACACACACACACACACACACACAAACATACGAAAGTTCTTTAAAGCTTTTCACTAACTCTTCCATCATCTTCACATTTCTTTTTTCCATTATCTTTCTTTATTTCTACTTTCTTACTTTTCTAAACACAAAATGTAATATAAAAGTTTCAATAAATCCTTAAGAAAGTATACAAAAAAGAAGAAAATTGTTTGGAAATTATACTGCCTTCACCCCAAATATATTGTTAAGAAATAAGACGCTAAAAAAAAAAAAAAAAAAAAAAAAAAAATTGTCCTGTCAATTCTGCCATAATAAAATAAAAAAAAAATGAAATAGGAATAAAAGAAAATATCTCTTCAAGAAAACAGACTATTTATCAGCTTTGAAAAGGAAGTGGAAAAATATCAATAATTCCTGTATAAAACTTTTTACCGAGGGGGAGGGTGATGATTTGGAAGGTTGAATTTCTTATTTCCTTTCTTTTTTTTTTAAATCGATTATTGACTTTAAGGAAGTTTGAAGTTAGATTCGCTGGTGACATTCAGAATATTTAACGATCAGTAAACATGGAAAAATATCGAGTTTATTATTAATACCATTATAACTAACTTCCTATGGAGGTTTTTTTTTTGCATTAGCAAAAAGCCATAGCCAGCTTAACTCAAATTAGTCTTCAATATTCTACTTGTTTAATACTTTGTAATCGTTTCAGATATTTTGGTAAACAATACTTTTTATTATCTCACATACCAGGGTCAAGTCATTATTAAATTTTCAAGCATTTCCGTCTCTCAACATTCGTTACATTGCGTGTTCTCTGATATGCCAATCCTGTGGCAGTAAGCCCAAGTTGTAATATTGTGTAAAATGTTCTTTACCTTGAAATTATATTTACACGGTAAATATATATAGTAGTTAGGGTGGTTGGTCCCGTAGAGCTGGAAGCATCAGAGACATTTTCCGTCTTAATTTATAACTTAATTATAAAAAACCATATTTAGATATACATGCGTGCGTGGATGCCGTATATGAATGTTGTGTAAAAAGTGAAATATTGACTGGAATGCATAATTATTATAAAAAACTTAATTATAAAACTCGCTTAATTTTAAATTATGTTAGTTTAAATTGTTATTTAATTTATTTTTATATATTTTATATTTTATTTTGATTAGTTAATTGCCAAGTGAATCTCCCTCCAACAACAGAGTTCTAAAAAATTAGACTCCCACGTGTTGTTTCCATTTTAAGGAAAATTTACACGTGTTTGTGCAAATAAAAAATGAATTAAAAATTAGATCAAATAACGATTTAAACTAACATCATTTAAAATTAAGCGATTTTTATAATTAAGTTTTTTATAATTATGCATTCCAGTCAATATTTTCACTTTTTACACAACATTCACATACGGCATCCACGCAAGCATGTATACCTAAATATGGTTTTTTTATAAATAAGTTTTTTATTATGCATTCCACTCAATATTTCACACAATATGCATTCACACAACATTCACACACGCCATCCATGCGCGCATGTATATGGTTTCTTATAATTAAGTTTTTATAATTATGCATTCCACTCTTATTTCACCCTTTCACACAACATTCACATACGCCATCCACGCAAGCATGTATACCTAAATATGTTTTTTTTATAAATAAGTTTTTTATTATGCATTCCACTCAACATATCACCTTTTTACACAACATTCACATACATGATACATCATCCAAATAAGCACGCATATATAAATTATTATATATTTTAATATATATACATATATAACTAGCAGATTTAAAACTAATCTAAAACTAAAATCTGTTTAAGAACTATTTGGTGCATGTATAAACTACTGTACTATAACACTGGTAATTGCGTTTCTATTGCTATTGTGGGAAGAGTGTTTTGAATAATGGTTCACTGGCAAATTTTGTCTGTTCGTTTATTACGTTTTGTGTCTTGTGTTTATATATTTCGAGTTGTCTATTATGTCAAGTCGTCGTTCTTTGTGGCCAGAATGTATTAGCTTCATCGTGGTCGTGAAATTTACCACAACAATATGTGAACTTTATACTGAACAACTGCCATAGTATATTGCTCCCGTCCATCGTTTGCATTTGACGGATAAAATTAGTAGTAATCAGGGAGGGGGGCGTTTATATGTAACCCTGTCTTTAGCCCCGATGGTGAATCTTTTTGTTTATGGTCTGGTCTATGATCCTTTTCTCAAATGTCGACACTTTGAAAATTATGGCCAAAACCACCACAACAAGTTTAGTTTTAAAATACAATTAAAAACACCAGTCAGTGTGTAAATTGAATTTGCTCTGTGCAAGTCTGTGTTGTCACACTGTCTGAGGGGTGCATCCTGAAAATGGGCGAACACCCGAAACCGGTCGGTGACCACAAAATGAAGCAAACTACCATGGAAAATGTCTCTGATGGTAAATACATATATACGGAAAATTTTCTACTACCCGAAGCTGCAGGCAGGCTTTTGCCCATATCTTTCTGTGCTCTTCGCCGCGACCCTCTTACTCGTCAAGACATAATAGTAGTATGAAATAAGCTATATAATTAACGACATCGCAATTTAAAAAAACTACAACATTAATTAACACACAGCTTATTAATTACTTTTGTCATTAGCGGCAGAGGATAGGCACGACTTGCACCATTTATTTTCAGGGCTAGTTGGTAGTATATATGTACACTCACAGAGGTTGTCTCACCAAAGTTTATTAGCATACAAACAGTTTTATTTAAGATTAAATACAGAAATGTTTACTTGAATCTTATTCTTTAAAATATAATAAATCATCATTTTCTTTCACTGTTACTCACTTTTGCATACATTTCAATTTGATGATGGTACCATACTTTGATTTTTTTAAAAAAAAAAACCTTCCATCCTAATCTCACTCCACCTGTCGTCCTTTGAGAAAAGGATCGTAGATCAGACCATAAACAAAAGGGTTCACCATCGGGGCTAAAGACAGGATTACATCAAAGCGCCCCCCCTCCCTAACTACCACTAATTTTATCCGTCAAATGCAAATGATGGACGGGAGCAATATCCTGTTGCAGAAAAGACTTCAAAACTCTTTCCAGTTATTCAGTATAAAGTTCACATTCAACAAGCTGCTGTTTGGATGAAGCTTAAAATGCAAAACATCTTCGATTTTATATCAAACGCAAAACATAACTATTTTCCCACATCGATTCGGCTACATGGCCACGGTAGTTTCCACGACTTAAGGTTGTTTGGATTTTTTTTACAACACTTTTCTTTATTCTTATTTCTTATTTTTGCACACGCTGTTTGGGTTGGCACTCTCTGATAATTCATGAGGATCTGATGTTTGTCTTAAATTCTTGAAGATTCAGCTTTCTGAGATCTCTGTCCTTTCTATCTTTGGAACTCCCACCTACGGTAGATAATAATCCTTAAGTGGTCGCTTATGGAACTGGCTTCATATATTCTTTATTATCGACAAAATCGAAAGACGACATTTTGATTTTGGTAATCTTAATGAATGGTATTCCCACTTTTGAAACGTTTAAACCAGCGTAGCATTCCCCTTCCTTGCACTTCGTAAATTACTCTTAGCCTTTATTTTCCAATAATCTCAAAAGATCGTGAATCATCATTTTTCTCTGGGGCATTTTGGTTGCTAGTAATAGTAACAACCCGGGAGATAAAGAAGTTTCGGTACTTAATTGAAAAAAGCCATTGGCATAAATTATATAAACAAAATCAACAAATAGGATTTATTATCTGACTTCAAAAATCTGCTAATGAAACTTTTGTAATCATAAATGCATAATAATAATTGATCTAATTATACGAGATCATCTTTGCAAACTGATGCCGATCATGCTTCTTCTTCTTGTTTTACAAAGTTCACTTTGTTAGGTGAAAATTCCCCATTTTAGAAGTAGATGATGTGATACTCGTATTTGCGTTTGTAATGGGACTGGACAGTTGGTTGTGTTAAGGAGAGCTTATTGATGGAATCCTTTACGTGAATGGCACCTCCTCCCTTGCTAAAGGAGAATTTAGGTCATTCGATTATCTTGTAAAGGTTCCCCATGTTGGATAGAATTTCTAACAAGATGGACATTATCAGATATTCTAACAGATCAATTGGAATATATGAGATTACAGTCTGTACTTTAAACAGCAACATATTAAAGATTTATAATTTTTACTACTGTTTCTTTTGTTATAAGAAGTAGTATTGCCAATCTTGTCAAATTGTCGAAAAGTAATTTTAAGAAATGCGCCTCCAATAAAATTATAAACGAGATAAATTTTCTTTTAACAAGAAATATTATTCATACCCCTAACTTAAATATAATAATAGAGATGGTGGAAGTGTTGACGCATCTACCCAAGGCAGGAGTAGTTGAACTGATTGCATTGTACTCCAGAATATGGCGACAATAACATTGAACAAACTCAAATAACTTTTGAATTTAACGTTACACATTCCTTAAAAGAAAATAGTTGTAGATTATTTTGGAAAAAAAATTCAAAAAACTCGAAAAACATATTTGTAAATTCACTAAGATAGTAGATCCAAAAACTATACGAAGTAGTTATACAATGATTTAGCAACACATTGCTAGTTGTTGGGAAATTTACTGACTGGTGCTGTAGCTGTGATGAATTAGGTCATGAAATCAAAGGCTTCTCAAAAAACTAGGTCCCTGCTTGTTGTAGGCCCAGCCAGACTTATCTCGTGTAATGGGTTCCGAATCATCAAAGATTCATAGGATCCGAAGAGCGGAGAAGCACACTAAATGAATAAAACATTAGTTGCTACCAACCTAGGGCAGACTAGGAAAGGACACTTCGATTCATGTCAATAGAGCGAACAGCATGGCAGTTCAGGACGGTTTACGACCAATTTACAACTAGTCAGCAACCTATCTAAAACCTTGTCATCACCCAGCCAGTCTGTCTCTTTATATTTCTCTCGCTAACCTAACTTCTGTATAACTGTAAAGTCCTTGCAGTTTGTGTGTTCTGTTCATTGTACAATGTTCAGTATATCATCTAGTTTATTTCTCTAAAATCCATTCTCTCTAATTATACTCGCGATCATGTCCGGGGAAGTAAATTTCTCTAGGTTCTAGTTTAGAAAAAGATGACATAAATTATCACCAGTCATCAGAATCGCCGGCCAATATCTTTAGCGCCCCCCCTTCCCACATCCTGACTTAATTTTTTGTCTTTTTTTTTTTAATACTTTTGTCATTAACATTTATCCACAATTTTCAAATAATACCAGAATGAAAAGCCTATCGCTCTAATTTACAGTGAGACCCTACTCCCATATTTTAATTCACCGCTTATAATTGAAGATTATGTCCGGCCTTAGGATGCCTAGGATTCATTATACGGAATAGTTCAGAAACATCTTTAGTTTATTGATGATGGGCCGTGTAAACTTGTAAACTTCAAATATTTCTGTTAATTCCAAAGGCGAACGAATCTCAAGGACCCAGGTACCATTTGCTTTGCTTATATTATTTTCATCAATAGTGCCTTCGCATTAACGATATTACCTGATATGCATAAACTTGTACATTCTCTTATAGTTTTCCTAATCTTCTGTACACAGTATATCCGGCAGTTGGTGCTCATCTCTGTCTATTTGCCGTCCGAATTTTCTTGTTGGCTATAATGTGTTTGAGAAGAAGAGAAATTGGGTTTGTTAGAACTAAATGAACTGGAAGTAATGCTGAACACTTATAATAAGGAAAGTAACACAAACTGCCTGGACTTTACACGTAACATATAAAATGATAGTGAAAGATTTAGAGTGAGTAAAGAGAATGGTTGTTGACGCGTTGTGACTGCTGTGTGAACTGTTGCAAGACTCCCTCGTAGTTGTATTTAAACAGATTCTCCCACACTAGTCTGACCTAAACTAATGAGGGATCCTGCAATTTTTTATGTCTATCTCTCTCTCTCTCTGCTTTGGATCCCTCTCTTCGGATCCCTATTTCATTCACTAACAAAGTTTTCAATCTCCAGCTTTAATCTTCTTATGTTTGTTTTCTATAGCTGTACTTTTGTTTAAGAAGCATATATCCTCAGCAAATCGGAGGTCTTAGAAGGAAACTCCGACACTATTATAAGAAATAGTATAATGGTTGATGTAGATTATTGTGGAATTTAGTGTCAAGTTTTAATAAACAAAATTTACTCGGCCAAAGGATTCGTCTTATATTAAGAAATCATCAGGACTACAAAACAATAAAATAACAGTAACTAAATAAAAAAAAACAAACACTTTTTTTTTATGATACAAGAAAATGGGATAATAATGATAACATATATTTCTGTATAATGATGTGATAACATAACTGGAAGTTTTCATATAAAATAATATAATTAGGATTATTTAAACATATTCATGTGGAAACTGGTAACTACAATTAACTAAATTAAATTTAAATCATATAAAATTAATACAATTAAATTAACCTTGTAATATAATCTATGTTTGGGAGTAATAACAAAACATAACCTACCTATAAATGGCATTATCTAATTAAATTACAATATATTGCACTGGGAGTGTCTGAATTGTTCATTGTTAATAGCAAGCCTTAAGATATTTCTTTATTTTGGGCCAATTTTTGTCAAACAATCTTTTAAATTCCTTCTTAGATGGCCACTGTCTTTCAGTCTGAGGTCATTGGTATTATTGAATGCTGCTGCCTTGTGGGGGAGTGGCAGGGAGAGATTAAAGAGGTGCGGATATTCTTTGATAGTCAGGCCGCAATGAGGGCTTTGAGCAAGCCGTTTTGAAGTTCCAAATTGAAAGAAGAAAGAAAATTTATTTATGTCCTGGGAATGATTCCCTTAAGGACAACTTACAATATTGTTACAATAAAAATAAAAGTTGTATTGTACACTTCAAAAAATATTAAATTAAATTAAGAACAGAGCAACAAAAATAAAAAAAACAAAATTTAGTGGTGCGAAGCACCGGTATAACTAATTCTGTCAAGTCAGTTCTGGTAAATCGTTTTTTAACATTAAACTTGAAAACAAGCGAACTGGCAAGGTACGAGGGGGAGGGACCCTAGTGCTAAGGAGAACGTATAACATAGAACCAAGAAATACTTTCTCCTATTTTCGCAGTTCAACCAACGAAGAGATAGAAGGTGAGGAGTTATGTGCTCATCTTTCCTAAGATTAAAAATAAATCTAACATATGAATTGAGGGCTTTTTGAAGTTTAGTATTCAATTCACTTGTGAGGTCATTATAAACTAAACAGCAATAATCTAACTGAGGAAACACTAGCGTGGAAATGAGCATCTTTCGAAGGTCCGTAGGTAACACGTACCTATTATATTTTAATTGGTAAATAGTTTTATAAATCCTATTGGAAATCTGTTGTATGTGATCAGTCCAGGATAGTGTATTGTTAATAATTATACCTAAATTGTTTGCTGAACTAACGTAGGGAATAGAGGCACCATTTATTACAAGATGTGGTAAATTCTCAAAATGAATTCTACTAATGAATTTCGAGTTTCCCACAATCAATGCCTTTGTTTTTGAAATATTTATCTTGAGACAATTACTTTCGGCCCACGAAGATATCGAAGAAACATCAATCTGAACTTTACGGATGCCTTCATCTAATGAAGCAGGAAGACAATGGTAATAGATTAAATTGGTGGGAGAATGTAGGAGAAGGCTTAAATACCTTAGCTTGGAGGGGCAACGTGCAGCTCTACTGGGTATCCGGATATGCGGGAATAGAGGGCCATGAGAGGGGGATCGGTTGGCTAGGGGGGGATCCTCCGTACCTTTTTGTGGTGCTGAGCCAGCCCTTGCCGTCACTAAGAGGTTCTGTGATAGTCAGATTAGACTTTGGGAGACGAGAGTTTTGCAGAAATGCTGGGAGTACACGCAGGGATGTCTTCTAGGGGGTTTCACACTACCTCCTGTCCCTTAATACGATAGGACTAGTGGGAGTAATGACTGGACACACACGGGTGTCTAGTCATTTGCATAATATAGGGAGGACGTCAAGTCCCAATTGTCAGAACTGTGATGGTGGAGTTAGGAAACAGTGTATCGCCGTTTTATATCAGTGTCACCGTTTCGCTGGTACCAGGTTTCGTGTATTTGGGAGGGCACCACACTCGTAGGATTGCCTGGGAGGGTTGGAGGTACGCTACCGGGGGAGATTTATTAGGGGGATAAAAGCCACATAGGCTTAGGTCCCGGGCCATCAGAGACCCAGTTTTAATAATAATAATAATAATAATAATAATAATAATAATAATAATAATAATAATAATAATAATAATAAATTCCTTAGATTGTTTTTCTATTATTTTAACAGTATCAAAATCCAAATTAAGGCTATATCCCAAAGAATGCTGTTGTGCAAGAGCCTAGAACTTTGTTTTATCAATAATTGACGAAATCCCATAATAATCTACATCAGCCATTGTAAATCAATTGGGTAATAATATAATTATAATACAATTAAATATAGTATTTAATTATATTCTATTGCATCTAGTTTTATTGATCTTTTAAGAAGCTGAAACAATGTAGAATAATTATTAGATTTAGAAATAGAAACTTATTAATAACATTTTATATAAGAAATTTCTAGAAATATACGAATCGTAATATATTTAGTGGCACCAGTGTTTATTGATTATAAGATCGGCCGACTTTGTGATCACAAACGCCCCCCCCCCCCCCGGATATTATTAGTGTTGGCCAGAGATTGCATGCCATTTTGTTCTAGGATTTCTGTTATATTATGTAAATTGCTAGATAAGTTATAGTTTCTCTTCATATAAATTAATTTCAATAGCACCCTCCTTTTCCATGTTTACGTCAAATATCATTTTTGAAATTACTTTCCTAACACTTCAGTTTTTTTTCCTTTATCGTTTTCTCGGAAATGAAATGTATTTAATTTTTATAGTAAATTACAGTTGTAAGTTGTCGCCTAGCGATTCATATTTATGTGTATCTCTTCTATTTTATATTCTTGTTCCTTCCTCTTATATAAACATTAAGGACAACTTAACGTTTTTAAATTCCAAGTTTCAATGAACATTTTTCAATTTATAATTTTATGAAAACAAAATACATTTATAGTAATGTGATTGTTTTAAATTATTGTATTATTTGTTTATTAATTAATAAGGATTAAAGTCCAACAAAAATAAATTATAACAGCTGACGTTTGAATGTGACAAATAAGAAATATTAGAAGCGTGAAACTTTGGGTTAATATTAACTCTGTATGTACGTGAAAGGGGACCACCCATATTACTACTCTACCATATAGTTGGCAGTTCTAATTGCTATTAATCCCATTTAATGCCCACACTAACAGATTGCATGCTTCCTTTTGATCCGATTAAACGAATCATATAGGTGTCTAGAAATTTGAAACTGAATTTATTTTCATATTTGAATTTAATGATAAATTATGATTTTCGACCGTTATATTAATAATTGCAGTCGATCACGACGAAGAGCGGTCAATAAAATTACAGTAATTTTTTTGTTGCTTTTTTTTAATTATCTAACGTTTCGACAAATTTATTGTCTTCTTGAGGGATAAAAATAAATCTGGTGTGAAACACGCACACAACTTTCTCTTACTCCAGTGCTTAAAATTATAATTGAAAAATTTTATAATTTGTGTACCAAATTTAATTAAATTCGTCGAAAACTGAAAAAAAAAAATTGTTCAGTAAAAGCGCACTTTCGGTTTACTAATTTTCTTGAAACTCGGAATATTGGCCATCTATTTATTTCTAATTAATTTTGTTTGTATGGTAGAATATTGTATAATCAACTATGATAGCTACTTTAGAGAAAAACATAACCCATCCCCACCCCTAAAAATGCCCTTAAATGAATTTTCCCAGAGAAATGTTTTAAGTAAAAGTTGTAGATCTTTGTATGTGTAGTTTATATGCACAGTTCCAAGAAAATTGTCGGAAAAGTGAAAAAAATCATTTAGTAAAGTGGTAATGTAAACGCACTTCCGGTCATTCGATTTTTTTCAAACTCGAAATTTCAACAAAATATTTAATTCTTACTTACTTAATTACTTACTATACTTACTATACGGTGCAACTGTCCTTAAAGTAGGACCTGGGCCTCCTCAATAAGTTTTCCCCATTCGTTTCGGTCTGCGGCCTTGTGGCGCCATCCTCTCACTCCAACCCGACTTCTTCTTCTACATCATACAACCAAAGTCTAGGGCTCCCTCAAGTTCTTGTGCCTTCTGGTTTCCCAGTTAATAATTTTCGACGTAACCTCCCCTCAGGCATCCTTTCTACATGCCCCTAGCCATCTCAACCTCCCTTTCTTTATTTGGGCGACTATATCCGGCTCCCTTGAACAAGTCCCTCACTTCTTCATTTTTTCTTATTTTCCAATCGCCATTGTAGTGGAAGGACAAAATCGAAAAATGATAGTTTAAAGTTTCTGAATATTTTATAGTATCCAAAATTGTATTTTTGTTAATATTTTATAATTATTTTAGTTCGGTGAATTTACCTTCAAAAAGGTTGTGTGTATTTTAGAACCAGGTATATTAAATCTGGTCATTGCTATTAAGAAAACAAAGACACTAAATTCCGTTAGGGCAACTCTTTTGTATAAGTGAATTCCTCCGCGAGAGAGAGAGCAATTCCAAAGAAGAGAGCCATCAGCTTTAAAAGAGCAAAGAATAGGCACAGTCCAAACTCAGCCTTCAAACAGGACGCTTCAGGAATCGCCCTCTTCAAATCAGTGCCAGTTATAAGTTGAAACATAAGAGTTTAGCTAGTGTGTTCTTAATTATTCTTGCATTCTATCTCAAGCAAACATACAAGCCCTTTTCGCTAAAACGCTACGCCACAAGCTACCTATACACACATCTACACCATTACATTACACCATACACGCACTTTGGGCCAAATATCCTTCTAAATATTTAGACACCGAGGAACCTTATGCTCTATATACTAAGCACCCACGTTTCTTTGGCATAAGTGACGATGGATCTGATAATAGTTTTATCGGCAGTTATTTTAGCCTTGCGGGATAAATCCTTGAACCGCAGAACCTTCTGAACCACGAACAGGCATCTATTTTCTGCCGATATACTCCCCTTGATTTTTGCGGTAATATCGTTATTGTTAGTTATGAGCGACCCTAGATGTTTAAAATCGCTGCACATTGGGAAGCTGTAACTTCTTAACTGGATTTGTCCTTCGAAGTTCGCCTTCGATGTTCGCATGTATTTGGTCTTTACTTCGTTGATTTACAGACAACGTTACTTACATGCCCATGCCTCTTCCAGTTCCTGAAATGATCCTTTCAGAGCCGCTTTAGTCCGCCCTGTAATCAAAATATCGACCGCATAGGCCAAGTGTTATGTTAATCTGTTGTAAATGGTGCCACCAGGGTTCTGAAACTCTTGTCCTGGTCTGAAACTAATATTTAATTCTAATTAACATTATTTTGATGACAGAATTGTCTAATAAACTGAAATAGCACTTAGTGAACATGAAACCTAACCCCACCCCTCCCCTAAAAGTGCCCCCTAAAATGCATTTTCTTGGAGAAATATTTCAAATAAAAGTTGTAGCTCTTTGTATGTCTAGTTGATATACCAAGTTTGAAGAAAATCGTCGAAGCTATTTTTGAGAAAGTCGCAATAAAGTAAAAGAAACAATTAGTAAAGTGGTACTTCCGGTGAGAAATGACAGATAACGCAGTG
This sequence comes from Triatoma infestans, assembly GCA_011037195.1. Taxonomy (NCBI): domain Eukaryota; kingdom Metazoa; phylum Arthropoda; class Insecta; order Hemiptera; family Reduviidae; genus Triatoma; species Triatoma infestans. The sequence goes on from JAAEAF010009427.1 coordinate 17,903, forward strand.
TCAGATCCCATAGTGATACCTAAACGGAATATCAAGTTTCAACTTTCTACGGTTTTTCGTTTTTGAGCTATGCTGTTCACATACACACACAAAACAGAGTCCATTTGCTAAAAACCACTTTTTTGGACTCAGGGGAGCTCAGACTGGATATTTCCGGTGAAAACTTGATATCGGAAATTTGACACGATTACAATACTTCCTCTTACTAGGAGGAGTAAGAGAAAGTATAAAAAACGGTTAAATGGGGTTATAAATCTGTCAATAATAGTCTTTATGCTGCAATATGAGTTTCATGTGCGATGTGTTTTCATTAAGAATGGCCCCACTGCTGGTCGCAGTAGCACTCAATGTAAACATGAAAAGACATTAGAAGATAGAAGAATATTTTGGTATTCTTTCAGAGTAAATTTATACAGAAAATTACATAAACTTGTAAAGCTTAGTCAATAAAATGATTAGCTGTGGATCTTTTAACTATAAGGAGAAATTAATTAACATTTAATAAAATATTATGTCGTTCATAAGAAAGATTTCTATATATTAAAAAGACTTTGAATAATTAATTAATATGGTAAATGTTTTACTCTTTAAGGTAACCGTTCTTTTTGATACTTTCAAAGACTTAGTGTAAATTTATTTACTTTATATTTTAAGAGTAAATGTTTATTGAAGCGAAAAATTTGTTTTTAGATTATTGTTCCTAAGGGCCACTCCATGTTGAATCCTTCCACCTAGGCCGTACTGAACTCCTTAATGTATGTATTTATATCGTGGGGGAGTAACCATGGTAATTCATTTCTCTGGAGACTTATACCAAAAAAAAGCAGTATTTTGCTTTTATTCGACGAAACCTTTCTAAATTATTCAAGAATCCTACTGTTCCATTTAAGTATGAATGCAGTGATTATTAATGATTCCATAGTGACCATTTTGGTTTGAGGATTTTTAATCAACATAAGTTTAGGATGGCAAGGAAAAAATGGGATTCTGAATTAAGTTCGATAATTTACAAATTAATTTAACTCTCTAGGTAGATTGTAACATTTGTTCGTAAAAAGTATTTTGTTAATCGAAACCGTGTAATTCAAATTTTTTACTTTCTCTTACTCCTAGTAAGAGGAAGTATTGTAATCGTGTCAAATTTTCGATATCGTGTTTTCACCGGAAACCGTTTTGAGGTCCCCTGAGTCAAAAAAAGTGGTTTTTAGCAAATGATCTGTGCGTGTATGTGAACAGCATAGCTCATAAACGAAAACCCTAGAAAGTTGAAACTTGGGTCTTCTGTCAAAATTCCTCAACCGGAAGTACCACTTTGCTAAATGATTTTTCCACTTTTCCACGATTTTCTCAAAACCGGCTCCGACGATTTCCTTGAAACTTCTTATATAAACTAAACATGCAAAGATCTACATCTTTTGTTACAAACTTTTCTCTAGGAAAATTCATTTAATGGCACTTTTAGGGAAGGGGTGGGGTTACAGCTTTCTCTAAAGTGCTATCATAGTTGATAATACAATTCTATCATCTAAACAAAATTAATTAGAAACAAATTTCGTTAAATTTGGTACACAAACTATAAAATTTGTCAATTACAATTTTGAGAACAGGAGTAAGAGAAAGTTGTGTGAGTGTTTCACACCAGATTTTTTTTTTTCTGTAGATGATTTAAGACAAGAAACAAGTAACTTTTAATTTTTTTTTTTTTTTATGTTTCTGCTATGTAACAAACATGTATGTTTTAAAAATTCTTTCTCCATATCTTCACCACTATCTATATATGTAAAGCCCTTGATAAAGATAGGAAACTCTGTCGAAACGTTGGCATAATTGAATGTTTCATTCTTTACCGATCTTTATCAAATTTCTTTATACCATAATTCATTAACGGTCAAGTAGTTTAGGAAATGTAAATCTATATATATATAAAAATTCAGCATCCATATGTTTGTGGCCGCAAAACTCGAAAAGTAGTCGATGGATTGACTTGAAATTTGTACACAACGTTGCATTTCTATATAAGAGTGTTTATATATACTTTTTATTCCGAAGTTCCCACGGAAACGGGAAATTCCGAGCGTTTCGCGAGGTTAGCAGAAATAGACAGACGCAGACGCGTTGCGATCGTGGCGCGCTCTCTGATTCTCGTTCTCAACTACTTATAAGTACCTTTCACCACCACCAGTCTCGAAGTACCTCACACCAGTCTCACGCAGTATTAGTAGACAAGGTATTCCAAAGCATCGAAACAAATTATCAAAATCACGCATGGTTAAGCGGAAGAGCCATTCTCCCGCTAAAACTGTCGACGTACTCGATATGAACAACATCATTCTAAACAGAATCGCAGGTGAAACAGTGACATACAAATTCCATTGGCTCCGTGATGGACCAAAGTGAAGTTGTGAATTTTTCAACGGAATTTCTTAATTTACTCGATGTTCCGCCACACATTCTAAATTTGAAAATTGGAGTGCCAATTATATTACTCCGAAACATCAATCAGCCAAAGTTATGCAATGGTACACGACAGTAGTTAAATAATTGATGAATAATCTAATTGAAGCAACTTCTCATTGAACCTCATAAAGCTGAAGACATACTACTTCCACAATACCACTCATACCGACAAATATGGCGTTCGAGTTCTAACGACTTCAATTTCCAATACGCCTTGCATTCGCTATGACAATGAATAAAGCAGAAGGACAATCTTTGCAAGTGTGGGGTTTGAATTAAGAAAACGAATGATTCTCTCATGGCAATTATTTGACGCATGCTCTAGAGTCGGTAAACCATCTGATCTTTATGTTTATGCAGAAAACGGACAAACAAAAAATGTAGTCCATTCACTAGCTTTACAATAAAAAAAGACTTTCAGTTAGAAACATTTTTTCTTTCTTTCCTTTCAGTTCACAGCAACGCAAAGTAGGGTATTAAATTGAATGATTTGTTTTCTTGCTGAATCTATGTTAACTATACTACTTCTATTTACTTCCCTAATAATTAAAATCAGACTGAGCCACAGCGAAGCGTAGCCGGGTTTAGCTAGTAGTGTATATAGTTGAGTTTTACGCATACAGTTAGTAGTATAGAGAAACTAAATGTATAATTTATAATAAAAAAAGAAAATAAGGCTGTAAAGTGGTTCATTCCCTTAACACATCCAGGAAAATCAAAACATTTATAAAGAAATAAACAGCCATTAAATAACCACAATGCATTCCAGTATAATCCAGCATGGCAGAACCGTTAGAGCCTAAAAAAGATGTAATCAGAAGACACAACAACTTTAAAAATGAAATATTCTGTGCAGTAAAAAATATATAAACATTGTTAATCCGATGAAATGGCATGTGAAATGCCGAAACGTTGGAGAAACTAAATGCATTATAATTTATAATAAAAAAAGAAAATATGGCTGTAAAGTGGTTCATTTTCTCAACACACCCAGGAAAATAAAAACATTTATAAAGAAATAAACAGCCAATAAATAACCCTTCAGCTCTGTCGTAATGCCATTGCAGACGCTAGCTAGGGGGAATTAAAAAGAAGCTTTTTATGTTCTTTATCTTACTTTTCCTTCTTCTATTTTAAGTTCCCTCTTAGGTAAATTCATGTCCCATTGATATCTTTCTAAGTTCCAAAACTGCTTATTTTTCTTCCCCTCACATGTTGGCTCCCTGCGGTGAAGAAGTTTCATAATGTTACAGCATGGCTGCAGTTTGAAAATGAGGAGATCGATTAGGGATTAGGTGAAGCGGAACTTTTAAATCCTTTTTTATCATTATTTTAATTGATCCCAGTTCTGTTCTGTACGAACCAAAAGTCATCCTCCTAGCCCTTACTGGTGGGAAGGTCTGCTTAAGCATTATGCCTGGTTCGCCAAGCCAGAGGGACGATTTTGGCAATCACTCACAAATCTCCCGGCTCGATACTCCATTTCGAATTTAGTTGTTTATATGTGTATGCATTAGACATATATACATTTTGGTACCTCTGATTTGCAAGGTAGGATTGTATTGAGCTGGTTTCTTTGGGTTAGCTAGTCCCATACGACTATTTTATCAGCCATTCTTGCGTAATCTTTCACTCGACTGAACTGGAATAGATAAGAACTTTTCTTTCCACGCCCCTGCAAGAATTTGTAATAGGATCCAAAGAGAAGATCCATAGTAGAGAAAGAGACAAAAATGACAGGACCACTCTCTCGGACTAGAGTGGGAGAAACTGCATAAATACAGCGAAGGGAGATAGATATACAACAGAGTTCACTCGGCCCTGCTGTTTTTCCCCCAGTCACAATGCCAGTCCATTTACCTTACCCTTTACCATTCTACCATACTCTACCATTTTAGTGTAAAGTCCAGGCAGTCAGTATCACTTTAAACATTATACAATGTACAGCCATATCTAGTTTGTTCATTCAAACCAAACCATTTTCTCCTTCATCATTAACCATATTTTTTTTTTTTTATTTTTATTTTATTTGTACAACTGTTTTAACCTTAGCGGTATAACAGAGGAGATGGATCCTCGAATAGTACACCTCAAAAGAGGATAGAAACACAAAAAAAAAAATTGCATAAAGTATGACAAAATACTTCTAGTAAATAAATATAACTAATGCTTGCTGAAAAAATATAACAAATACTGAAAATAAAAAATAAAAAAATGATAAATGAATAGGGTAGGGAAACTTAAGTAACTATGTACTCAACAACAAAAGGTAGAAAATAAATACATAGTGAGAGTAAAAGAAGTTAAAAATAAATTTGAATTAAAGAACAAAGAAAGTGGATTCACATGGGCAAAAATAAACAAAATAAATACTAGTAATAAATGAGCAAAAAATACTTCAATGACAGTAATGAGAAACAGAAAAATGGATTCCTCCTGGTAAAAAATAAATAAATAAAATAATAATCCTCCTGATAAATAATAATAATAAATAAGATAAATAAATACAACATAATAACTTAATAAAACAAAAATAATAATAATAATAGTAAATAAATACAAAGACTATGGAAAATAAAAAAAAATAAAGATAAATAAAAAAAAAATATAAAAAACATAAACATAATAAATATAACTTCAAATCAGCTACAAATTAATAAAAAATGCTTCTTAATTTGAACATGTTTTTAAACAAAAAGCAAAGACATCATTTAACTTACTGAGATGATCTGGCTCCGTAAAAGAAAGAAAATTTACGAAAATTTCGTCATGACTTTCTACTCCCCTACAATATTTTTGAATAAGTGGGTCTCTATATGCTGAAAGAGTAGGACACCTTGTGATGGCATCTACAACATCGTCGGGTTCGTTTAATGAACATAGTTTACAGAATCTATCAATATTAAACTCAAATTTCTGCCCATCATACCCATTATTAGGATCCAAAGCAGAGAAAGAGAGGCAAAATGACAAGACCACTCTCTCGGCCTAGAGTGGGAGAAACTGCATAAATACAGCGAAGGGAGATAGATATACAACAGAGTTCACTCGCCAGTCACAGCGTGTCATTTACCTGACCTTTTACCACTGTACCGTACTCTATCATTTTAGTGTAAAGTCCAGGCAGTCAGTGTCACTTTTAGCATTATACAGTGTTCAGCCATATCTAGTTTGTTCATTCTAACCAAACCATTTCTCTCCTTCATCAGACTCATTATAAATTCTATATTATATTTACAATTTTATTATTCTCTTCACCAATCTTATACAAATTGAGTTTATTGGTGTAAAAATTAATATTTTAATAATTTTTTTCCTTATCTTTTTTGTTTCAGGTAAATCTTGAAGTGGCTAAACTTGTAATTTTATTACTTTCTATTTTGTAAGTACTTGATTTCTTTACATTATATGATAGGTCATAGTTGTGAACAGTTCTTGTTTAAAGAAAGATTTACATTATTTTAATATTTTTTATGAGTGAAATGATTCACAAGCAGTATTGATTATTTGGCCCCACCCCCCAGATTGCGCTAGCAAATCAGAGCTAAACAATAGGTTATTGTGGAAGCCATTCAATCATCTTAATGATTATATAATTGAAGCTAATGCATACCTCGCCAATATCTCAGAAGTCTGTGGAAATAATGTCGTTTCCTTAAAGGAGTTAGAATGATATTCATTGAAGAAATGATATCCTGAAAAAAAAAAAAAAAAAAAAAAAAAAAATCAGGAATCTGTTACAAATTTTAATATCTTTGTGGGTAATAAAATTGGTTACATTTAAAATTTAATGATTTTTGTTTGTAATTATTTATGGAAAAATTGTGCATTGTGTTTCTTGATCAAGGCTCCTGCAGAGGCCGCCTCCCATCACCTCTAGGCATGATCGTAATAACCAGAGGTTGATTGAGGAAATCAAGGCGGACTATCTTCTGGGGATGCCAACGGATAGGATGGTTCCTAAGTATTTTTTCGAAAGGAACTTCCATATTGTCATACCGAGCAGAGGTGAATGGGGCTGTGACCCACCCCTGTTCGGTAACTCGATCTGGTATACAGATGGATCCAAAACTCCGACTGGGGTCGGAGCTGGGGTCTACGGGGGCAGGCCTAAAGTTAAAATTAAGGCCAGCCTAGGGAAGTACGCCACGGTCTTTCAGGCTGAAGTCGTGGCGTTACAACTCTGCGCTAGGGAGATTATAAGGCAAAGGATAGTGGGTAGAAGAGTGGCCATATACTCCGACAGTCAGGCAGCCCTGAAGGCACTTTCCTCACACCAAATAGTCTCAAGACTGGACTACTTGCCCTCACCGAGGTGGGTACTCGGAATAAACTGACACTCGCCTGGGTGCCGGGACATGCGGGGTTCCTGGGCAATGAGAGGGCGGATGCCCTAGCGAGGGAGGGCTCGCAGGATACCTTTATAGGCCCCGAACCATTCTGCGGCTTGTCCACGAGCCTCATCCAAACTTCTATCAGGGGTAGGATAGAAGATCAGCGTCTGCGTTGGTGGGAGGGAACACCAGGACAGAGGCAGGTAAAGCTCTTCATTAAAAGACATTTGCCTAAATTTACCAAAGACCTACTGAGCCAAACCCGAAGGGATATAAGGTTAATTGTGGGTCTACTAACAGGGCATTGTAGGCTGAATAGACACATGCCCCACCTACAACTTGCGGATAGTGCGGTATGCCGATTCTGCAAGGTAGAGGAGGAGACCCCGGCGCACATCCTTTGTGAGTGCGCCGGCCTGGCGAGGATTAGGTTTCTTCAATTGGGGACGGGCAATCCCGAAGCTGAAAGCTTCATGACGGAGCCGCTCTCAGCTTTGCTAGGTTTGATTAGGAGGGCAAGGCTGGGGGCTGTTCTGTAATTTAAGGGGATTCACATTTAAGGGAATAGACCTCAATTTGTAGGTCGCAGTGGAATGAGGCTCCCCCCCCCGATTCTATTCTATTCTATTCTATTCTTGATCAAGAATCTTTTAATAATTTCATATTGGAATATCACAACTTCATTGAATTAGTTGATTGATGTAAGAAGGAATTCTTTTTCAAGTCCGTTGACATGACTAACGTCATTATTAACTTCCTTCTGAAAACTTGGTAACATATTCCAAAAAAAAAAAAGTGGAGAACTTAGTACTTCTGGTTATATCAACAAATTCCACTTATGATCTCGGGAAATGACTCTTAACGATCTTTCTTAAAACTCGCATGTTCAATTAATACATAATCAATGCTTTTTTTTCTTTTTATCTGAAATATTAGTGAGAGAAAAATTGATTTTTGAAGGGTTGTAGTGGAATCTGTAAGACTACCTTTTAAAGTTTCACTTCAATATAATGGGACCACTCACTATAATGGGGTTTTACCACTCACTATTAAGGGGACCTTACACGTTTAACCAAATTAACGAATCATAATCATAAAGAAGGATATTCTGAGTGGTAGTGTAGAGGAACGATTGATGGATTGATGATTACGATGACCGTCACCCGGATATTTTGAAATTAAAGTGTCAATCATGGTAGATGTAAGGGGGGATATTGTCAATCGGAATGAGAATTAGTGGGGGGCATGGCATTCCAATCGTCAGCCTGACGTCAAATATTTCAGAAATATCTGATTCCGGGTGATAACAATAAACTGGATGGTTTTAAAACGTTTCATAGAGTGCTTTGCAATTCTGCCTGAATTTCGAATATTGCATTATCCCATTACGCAAACTAATATAAGGAAAGGAAAGTCTAAAAAGATTATTATTACAAATATATAACGGAAGTAAACCTGATGCCGATGAAATAGCCTTGAGAAAAAAAAAAAATTAAACACGCTACGTTTAAGTTTTCGTAGAAAGTTAAATAAAATAATGGCATCAAAGAGGATGAGTGGTGCAACTCAAGATGTTGACAAGACAACATCATGGATGTAGGTAGGTCTTTAGATGAACGCCCAGTTGCATGGAATCGTGTAGTCAATTCTGGTCTTTCTTTATCTGATACGGCTATCCTCATTACCCCTGTATTACTTTCTCTTATTCCTCCTAGTAAGAGAAAGTATTGTAATCGTGTCAAATTTTCGATATCGAGTTTTCACCGGAAATATCCGATTTGAGATACCCTGAGTCCAAAAAGTTGGTTTTTAGCAAATGTGTGTGTGTGTGTATGTATGTATGTATGTGTATGTATGTGAACAGCATAGCTCAAAAACGAAAAACCATAGAAAGTTGAAACTTGATATTCCGTTTAGGTATCACTATGGGATCTGACACTACCGTATCTGTCAGTTTCTCAACTGGAAGTACCACTTTTCTACTTGGTTTTTTTACTTTATTGCGATTTTCTCAAAAATGGTTTCGACGATTCTCTTCAAACTTGGCATATTAACTACACATACAAAGAGCTACAACTTTTATTTAAAACATTTCTCTGGGAAAATTCATTTATGGCTACTTTTGATGGAGGAGTGGTGTTATGTTTTTCTCTAAAGTGCTATCATAGATGATTATACAATTCTACCATCCAAACAGAATTTATTAGAAATAAATAGATGGCCAAAATTCCGAGTATCAAGAAAATTAGTAAACCGGAAGTTCGGCTTTTACTGAATAGTTTTTCCAGTTTTCGGAGAATTTCATTAAATTTGGTACACAAACTATAAAATTTGTCAATTATAATTCTGAAAACTAGAAGAAAATTAGAAAACTAGGAGTAAGAGAAAGTTGTTTTTAGAAAATGATATGGTTATGTGTGGTGATATGTGTTATGAAAAATTGCAGAATGTTCAACTTGTCATTCCGTATCGCCCAAACTGGCGTCACCATACGATCCGACAGGAAGTTATTTGGCAAAATTCCTCAACACATTCCTTCCATAACACTTTACTAATCGATTTTTTAGTATTTTGCAATTTTGTCGGGTGTTGTAACAATTTTTTTTTTTAACTTGTACTATTAACTATTAATTGAATACTATCAAAAAGCTACAACTTTTATTTGAAACCATTTCTCTGGGAAAATTTATTTAAGGGCAGTTATTGTATGAAGGGGAGGGTTATGTTTTCCTCTAATTTATTATCTAATTAAGTATATCATCTAAATAATATTAAATAAAAGTAAATATACTGCTAATATTCCGCGTGCTTGATGAAAATCGATTGACCAAAAATGCGTTTTTACTGAACAGTTATTTTTAGTTTTCTACGATTTTATCTATAAAAAAAACACAGACAGATTTTATTAAATTTACTACACTAACTATGAATATAGAGAGGCCTATCACTTTTATTGGAAACTTTTTTCTAGAGAAAGTTAATTTAAAGAAATTTTGATAGAGGGGTAGTATACGGTTTCTAGATTCTCCTATTGACAGAGATAGAAATCAATAATTATTTATATTTTGTAAAAAAAAAAAAAAAAATCATAACACGACTTTGATTTTTATTTTTTACTTCCTCTTACTCCTAGTAATAGATTGTAATCGATATCGAGTTTTCACCGGAAATATCTGTTTTGAGGTCCCCTGAGTCCAAAAAAGTAGTTTTAGCAAATGGTCTGTTTGTGTGTGCATGTATGTATGTATATATGTGAACAGCATAGCTCAAAAACAAAAAATCTTAGAAAGTTGAAACTTGATATTCCGTTTAGCGGTCACCATGGGATCTGACACTACGTTATCTGTCAAAATTCCTCAACCGGAAGTACCACTTTACTAGTTTGGATTTTTTTACTTTTTTTGCGTTTTTCCTCAAAAATGGCTCCAACGATTTTCTTCAAACTTACAATATACAACTACACATAACAACGAGCCTACAACTTTATTTGAAACATTTCTCCAGAAAATGCATTAAGGCACTTTGGGAGGGGTGGGGTTAGGTTTTCATCTAAAGTGCTATTTCAGTTTATTACATAATTCTATCATCTAAATAATGTTGATTAAAATTAAATATGTTGTTGAAATTCCGAGTTTGAAAAAAATCGGATAACCGGAAGTGCGTTTACTTTACCACTTTACTGAATGATTTTTTCCCTTTTTCGCAATTTTCTCAAAAATGGCTCCGACGATTTTCTTGAAACTCGGCATATAAACTAAACATGCAATGATCTACAATTTTTATTTGAAACATTTCTCTGGAAAAATTTATTTAAGGGCACTTTTAGGAGGGGGGGGGTTATATTTTTCTCTAAAGTGCTATCACAGTTGTGTGGTGGTTGGTTCCGCCAGAGCTGGAAAGCATCAGAGACATTTTCCGTGGTAGCCTCCTTCATTTTGTAGTTCATCGACCGGTTTCGGGCGTTCGCCATCTTCAGGATGCGTTTTTCAGACAGTGTTGACAACACAGACTTGCACAGAGTGTGAAAACTAAGATTGCTCTGTGTACGTCTGTGTTGTCAACACTGTCTGAAGAACGCATCCCCGAAGATGGGCGAACGCCCGAAACCGGTCGGATACCACAAAATCCAGCAGCTATCACGGAAAATTTCTCTGATGCTAATCAGATTATATCAATTGTCAGATTAGTTGATTATACAATTGTATCATCCAAACAAAATTAATTAGAAATAAATAGATGGCTGAAATTCCGAGTTTCAAGAAAAGTAGTAAACCGGAAGTGCGCTTTTACTGAACAGTGTTTTCAGTTTTCGACGAATCTCATTAAAGTTGGTACACAAACTATAGAATTTGTCAATTATAATTTTGAGAACTGGAGTAAGAGAAAGTTGTGTGAGTGTTTCAGACCAGATTTTTTTGTGTTTAGAAATAATTTTTGTTGATTTATATTAAGATTGGACTTTTATTTTCTAGTCAAACTATCAAATATCACACTATGAAGGTTATTTTTGAGACAAAATAAATCAATAATAAATAACGGTTATTCCTTTCAGAAATAAAACTCAATTTCATTTATTGACAATGAAACGAAATTATTGACAGTCAAAGTGACATATCTTACAGCCATGTTCCATATTGAGTCAAATGAGATAAACATACTAAGGTTTTTTCTAGTTGATACATTTTTGCCTAATTTTTCATTGAAAAATAAAAGCAAAAAGTTTAGGAAAAATGGAAAATTTAGTTTAACGAATACATGTATCTGCATCAAATCTTTATATTTTTAAAATTTATTGAACATGTAAGATATAAAAAAAAAAAAAATTCTGTTTTTTTTTGTATAATAAATTCAAATTAAAAGTTTTTGATGAATTTACAAAATTAAATTCCTATGTTTTCATCTCCATGATGGGGGAACGGGTGGAAATAAACAATATCCTTTTGCTTCTCTAAATATGAAATACCTATTATTGAACAATAAATACATAATTAATTAACTAAATAAAATAAACTTTAGAAGAATTTAATTTTAATACAGTAACCTGCTCTAAATGTGTAGACCAGTGGTCGGCAAACTCGTCATCCAAAAGAGCCAAATATAAAGAATACAAAATTGAAGTTGATTCAAAGAGCCATTTTTTCTAAACTTAAGCTTTGCTTTAGTAGAGACATTTTTGTGGAAATAGGATTAAAAGTACACTCTCGAGCTTGCCTTTGCTAAATACGTATGTCTTAGTTTAATTAACTAAAACCTCTATCATACTTATATAAAGATAAATTTATTTCAAAAAATAAGTTAAATAATATAAAAGGTATCCTTAAAAAAAAAACTACAAATACTCCACTCATGTGTACAATGGCCTTGCATTTCCTTGGAAAGTATGGGTAAAATTATAACAAAAGTGAGAAAAAAAAAGACCATTAAATGCCAGATCTACAACTATTAATATATAAATTTTATGAATTTAAAATATACACACTTTTACGTCACTCGAAAGATTTACGGATTATAATTTAATTACTGGGCTGTGAGACTGCTGGCTGAGTGCTGGCTGGGCTCGCTTGCACAACTAAGCAAGAATCGCATGCGCCGTCATCGTCCCGGTCGCCCGACCGAATAATGGTAAAACAATAAATTCAGAATAAACATTTTGTATCTATGCTGCTTTGTCGAATTGCTGCCCGCCGAAAAGTATTTTAACTACAAATAGTTGAAATACATTTCGGTGCGGAGCAATTCGACGGAGATAATAATGATACACATGACTGCGAGCGACTATCCGTGCTATTGTTGGTTTCTTAAAATGTGCCTCTTTTCTGTAGTCTTGCGTTTCAAAAATGTTTACTCGTCCCTTACAAGGCAAGTTAATAAATAATATTCCGTGCCTGCACTAAACATTTCGTGAAAGAGCCGCAGTCAAGGAGTCAAAGAACCGCATGCGGCTCGCGAGCCGCGTTTTGCCGACCACTGGTGTAGACGATAGTCTGTGCTGAAGGTCATTCAATTTGAATATTTTAATTTCTCTTACTTCGCTAGTAACATGAAGTATTGTAATCGTGTCAAATTTTCGATATCGAGTTTTCACCGGAAATATCCGTTTCGAAGGTCCCTGAGTCCAAAAAAGTGTTTTTAGTAGCAAAATGGTTGTGTAGGTGTGTGTGTGTTGTGTGTGTGTGTGTGTGTGTGTGTGTGTGTGTACAGCATAGCTCAAAAATTAAAAATCGCAGAAAGTTGAATCTTGATATTCCGTTTAGGTATCATCATGGGATCTGACTGTACGTTATCTGTCAAAATTCCTCAACCGGAAGTACCACTTTACTAGTTGATTTTTTTACGTTTTTGCGATTTTCTGAAAAATGGCTCCAACGATTTTCTTTAAACTACTTATATCAACTACACATACAACGAGCTACAACTTTTATTTAAAACATTACTCTGGGAAAATTCATTTAAGGGCACTTTTGGGGGAGGGGTAGTGTTAGATTTTTTACCAAAAGTGCTATTTGAGTTTATTAGACAATTCTGTCTTCTAAATAATGTTAATTAGAATTAAATATGTTGCAGAACATCCGAGTTTGAAAAAAAATCGGATCACCGGAAGTGTGTTTACTTTACCACTACTTTATTAAAGGATTTTTTCACTTTTTTTTGTGTGCAATTTTCTTAAAAATGTCTCCGACAATTTTGTTGAAACTTCATATATAAACTAAACATACAATGATCTACAACTTTTATTAAAAACATTTCTCTGGGAATATTCATTTAAGGGCACTTTTAGGGGAGGGGTGAGGTTATGTTTTTCTCTAAAGTGCTATCATAGTTGATTATACCATTCTACCATCCAAATAAAATTAATTAGAAATAAATAGATGGCCAAAATTCCGAGTTTCAAGAAAATTAGTAAAACGGAAGTGCGCTTTTACTGAACAGTTTTTTCAGTTTTCGACGAATTTCAATAAATTTGTTACACAAACTATAAAATTTGTCAATTATAATTTTGAGTACTGGTGTAAGAGAAAGTTGTGTGAGTGTTTCACACCAGATTTTTTTTTTAATATTATGAATTTATCTACTGTTTGCCTACAATAGCGTATTAACAAAAGTCCAGTAATAAAACATGGCGATTATCAGTCACGATTATTCCATATTTTGAGAGAAATAATTAAAAATCACAGAATAACACTTATTTATGATCAAAGCAAACAGATCTTTCAAAATGGTATTCATTAATTTTTGTTAACATAAAAAAAAAAAAAGTTAACGATTAATTTTTACTTTTATAAAAAAAAAAAAAAAATAGAATTTTTTAAAATATCGATAAAAAATAACTCTTATTTTTTCAACTCATAAAGTTTAAAATTTTTCACAAAATTTAGTGTGTTTTTACGCAAGATATTTTTTTTTAAGATAAATATTTCAAGGTATATGAACTCCTAATATATTATTAGGTAAACGAATAATGTTTAGAAAG
>JAAEAF010009428.1:0-10154 GCA_011037195.1 Triatoma infestans
CAGAGACTCGGCGCACTCCGGATTGCCTCTGCTTACCGCACCGTGTCGGAGCCGGCCGTCTTGGTAATAGCCGGGGTTATACCTATAGCTTAAACCTATAGCCCTCCTAGCTCAGGAGCGTGCAAGAATCTATGCCAGACGGGGCGAGAATAATCGCGTGGAAATAGCTCGGGAAGAGCGAGAGCGTACCATGGCAGCGTGGCAAGAAGAGTGGGATGCGGAGCGCCGAGGCCGCTGGACCGCTATCTTAATTCCAGACATTAGAAGCTGGGTTGGTAGAAGCCATGGTGAGGTAAATTATCCCTTGACCCAAGTCCTTTCTGGACACGGATTCTTCAGAGACTATCTGAAAAAGGTAGGTAAAGAAGAAGTATCGGCCTGCTTGTATTGCCAAGCTCCACGCGACGATGCTCGGCACCCGGTTTTTGAATGCGAAAGGTGGGCTCGACCCAGAAGTAACCTTGAGCAGGAAGTCGGGGAACTGGTGCCTGGAAGGTTTGTCCAGACTCTGTTGAGTAGTCGCAACAACTGGACAAAGGTTACTTCCTTTGTCCGGGAGGTAATGTCGACTAAACGTGTAGAGGTGAATATGGGAGAAGGGGCCCGTTAGGGCTAGGTTAAGGAGCCTAGCCTGATGCAGTGCTGAGAAAGCGAATCCAGGTTAGGCTCAGGTGTATGGGGGGGGGTTTTAGCCGGTAGGCATGTTTATATGGAGTCCGGCACATTGATGTGCGTAAGTAGCATTTCCCCCCTCTTAAAAAAAACAAAAAAACTATTATTTGTAAGAGAAAGTAATAATAATAATAATAATAATAAAGGAAGGGAATAGCTAAGTGGTTAGCGTACTGGACTCCCACGCAGATTCGAGTCCAGCTGAGCTACCCTTAGATTTTTTTCTTCCTTGGAGCCTCTACAGCTCACTGTCCGGAGGCCGGCAGTACACTGAGAAGGCTCCGGGCGCCAGTGACCATAAATGTTGACGTGCCTTAAATTTAAAATAATAATAATGTTTGCAATTAAATTTTAAAAACAAATTACAATTGAGAGAATTGGTCTAGCAAAAACCAGGAACGAATCAGGAATTTTGCTAATCTCTTGTATCAGGAGCACTCTTTTGCAAAGAGTGTTAAAACTGGAATCCATCAAAAGTACGTAAAATATCGATGAACAATTCGAAATATCTGTCAAAATGCAGAAGGCTTTTGAGTTTTGGTGTCCAGGATCGTCAAACAACCTCATGCCACTTTCCCTATAGAGTTATTCCTTCACGCTCTAGATCACAGTTTATGACCTTAAGTACCAAGCTGTCTGTAGTCTTTACTCTTCCTCATTAAAAAAAACAAGTCATGTTGCTAAATCAATCATTAATTCAACAAAATTCTAGTCCTGGTTGTTTTCTGAACTTAATAACGTTAAAAATCCAATTTTGTAACATTGCGTTAAAAAACCGTATTTCCTTTTCCGGTGTATTTTTAAATGTCAAATCTTATAAAAAAGGTGATTTATTTTTATTATCCTGAATTAATAGAAAAAAAAAATTTTAAGAACAAAAATCAATTATATGACCTTGGTATTTCAATCATTTCCATGTCCTTATTATGATTGATTGATAGACAGATAATCTGTAGTAGAAGTGTAAAACAATATAGTTCAAGAAGAAATAAGATCGAAAATAATGAGAAAATATTTCTAAAATGATAAAGAGTTAAAATAAAGATAACTTAAATACCAAAAATAATTACATGTGAAACTCTTATCGAGATTTTCATAGTAACTGACGAAGTCTCTTCAAACATATAATTCTTACAGATATTTAGTTGTTTTCAATTTACAATATGAATATGAGTTCAATCTAAAATTTAAAACGACTTTTTTGAGGAAACAAAAACAGCTCCTCCCACCCTCGAAACATCCTTCATCCAATGAATTGTCTTGGAGAAAGTTTTAAACAAAAGCGATAGGTCTCTCTGTATGTATAGTTTTTATACCAAATTTAATGAAATCCGTTCGGATCTTTTGTGGAGAAAAATCGTAGAAAACTGAAAAAGCTAATTTTTTTTTTTTTTTTTTTTTTTTTTTTTTTTTTATTTTTTTTTTTTTGGGCGCATCAACTTCCAAGGTTTTTTTTTATTTTTTTTTTTTTGGGCGCATCAACTTCCAAGGTTATTAGCGCCCCTCAGTTTGATTCGTTCTCCACTCGGTCCGCACGAGCTTGGATGGCACATATTCAACCTTTGTGGCGTCCAGATCAGTGCCTTGTCTAGCAAGGCATGAGGAGCCCAAGGTTATTGAATAGGGTATCACACATCCCCTCTTATTTCATCGATCATGTCGACGAGGGGGAGTGTGGATCATCTCTTGTTGTGCCATCCCTTTTTTAATTAAATCTTTTTTAACTATCTTATTTAAATATAAATATTATATATTAACAATTATACATATAAAGTTTAATATGAAAATTCTGGATCTATTTGCATCATTTAAATGTGGAACTTTTGCATGCAGATAAATTTTTATGTAATATAAGCAAGAAACTATCCTGAAATATCTACATAACCTATCCTAAAGAGGCTATTTGCTCACTGTAAACTATTCTATTTTGGGTGTGCAGTACTTTTAACAAATCTTCCTGCACACCCTTAAGTGAACTAATCCTAATGTTAATCTAAACCTAATAGGGTTGAAATACTTTTATAAAATTTCTTTCAACCCCGAAATAAAAAGCCTAAGCTAAACATTTGCCCTAACAGTTTCGCCAATAAATACAGTCACACATAAAAACATTCTCGCCAAAAAATACATTCTCGCTAATAAATACATTCACGCTAATAAATACATTCTCGCTAATAAATACATTCACTCCAGTAAATACATTCTCGCTAATAAATACAATCGCACTAATAAATACATTCACACTAATATATACATTCATACGAGGGGAAAGTACTCGATATTCCTTTCCCCTAACATAAAAAGACTAACCTAATTGGGTGAAGTACTCGATATTCCTTCACCCAAGTTTAATTAACCTAACCTAACCTAGCTACTAATTTAGATATTTCTATACAAATTAATATCTTTTAAAAAATCAAATAGCCTCTTTATATAAGGAGAACCCTCTTGTAGAATAGCGCGCTTGTCATGTGGCAGGCCTGCCTTTTCTCTCTGAGTACGCAGAGCCTGACACCCTTCCAACACGTGCGCCACCGATAGCCTTTCTCGGCATCGAGAGCACCTCGGCCTTCTTCCGCCAATAAGGAGGTGCCCATGGGTCACACGTGTATGTCCAATCCTCAGCCTCGTCAAAATCACAGAGTCATGCCGCGGGAAATTCTCGACTGTAATACTTCGCACACGTGGTTTAATATCTTTAAGCTTTTCGCTTATCCTGTCCCACTGACTTTGCCATTTCCTGTTAATAATGTGTTTCATATATATTTGTAGGTCAGTGGGGCGAACGGGTCTGATTTCTTCTGTTTGTGTAGAGGCAGCTCGCTTGGCTGCCTCGTCCGCCCTTTCATTACCGGACACGCCAATGAGACCCGGCACCCAGGCGAACGTTACCCCTTGACCACGTGCGCTTAACTGCAGCAGTAAGCTATAAATATCTAAGACCATTGGGTCTGTCGAGAATCGGTCCCGGAGAGCCTTTAATGCACTTAATGTGTCCGTCAATATTAGCGCATTTTTGTAATTGTTATTCTTGATTAATTCTATGGCCTGGCATATAGCAAACATTTCCGCCGTGTACACGGTTGCATAATGCGGAAGTGTCCAACTAAGGGTAACTCCTTCCGTGTACACAGCGCTACCCACACCGTCGCCTATCTTCGACCCATCTGTAAAGATAGGTCGGAAGTCATAATAAATATTTAGAATTTCTAGTAATTTTTGTCTATAGACGACAGGAGGGGTTTCCTCTTTTTTATGGAATGCCAGGTCCATGCGGACGCTTGCAGAGGGTAATGACCAGGGAGGAGAAGGCGCAAAGCCCCAACCTACCACCGGACCAAGTTCAATTCCCTCCGCTGCCAATAATTCCTTGGCTCTGACTCCAAGTGGTCGCGTCCGCGAGCGCTGTTGATAGAACTCTTCATTATGTGGGCTCTCGAATATGACGGGAAATAAGTTATGGAAACTCTTCCCCCATATTCCAGCGATGTATGTCAGGGTGAGCTGTTCTCTCCTAAGTTGAGGAGGCAGCATCCCCGACTCTACATAGAGGCTCTGTAGAGGACTAGTTCGGAAGGCGCCTGTGAACAGTCTAATACCTTCATTGTAAACCTTGTCTAGTAGTTTCAGGCGTGACTTGCGCGCAGAACTATAAACTGGGGCTCCATATTCAAGTTTGGAACGGGTAAGTGTAACAAATATACGTTTTAAGATTTCCCGTTCCGTTCCCCATCTATAGCTTCCTAGAAATTTCAAGACGTCGAGGGTTTTTTCTTTGCTTTTGTGTAGGTATAATCTATATGATCCTGCCAGGTTAATTTAGTATCGAATACGAGGCCAAGGAAACGGATACATTCTTTATACTGAATAGGTGTGCCACTTAGAAACAATGTGGGAGGACTATGCTCCTGTCTTAAACGACAAAAATGTAGGCACACCGTCTTGGTTTCAGAGAATCTAAATCCGCTCCTAGAAGCCTCGTCAGCCACTCTGTCTATTGCTTGTTGTAGGGTTTCTCCGACCTCGCCTAGATCGGTTCCTGATAAATAAATTGCGAGATCGTCTACATATAAAGATACTTGAAGTGGATTGCCTACAACTTCTGCTAGACTATTTACCGCTATCGTGAATAAAGTTACGCTTAGCACCGATCCCTGTGGAATACCATTTTGCAAGATATATGGGTCCGAAAGGACCGACCCAAGTCGCACTCGGAACCTTCGCGACTCTAAAAAGCCGCGGAGGAACCTTGGCAGTTTCCCTCTCAATCCCCACTCGTGACACTTCCGCAGAATTGCATATCTCCACGTTGTATCATAAGCCTTCTCGAGATCAAAGAACACGGCCAGCACGTGCTCCCTTCGCATGAATGCATTTTGCACGTAGATCTCAAGGCGGCTCGCCTGATCCAACGTAGAACGATATCTGCGAAATCCCGCCTGATACTGGCTGTAAAGCCCTCTCGTTTCTAGAACATAAACTAATCTATAATTGATCATAGATTCGAGGACCTTACTCAAGCAGGTGGTCAACGAAATGGGTCTGTAACTGGAGGGATCACTTGGGTCTTTTCCTTCTTTAGGGATCGGCACAATGATTGCTTCACGCCAACCATCAGGGTATTGGCCAGTCTCCCATATGCTATTGTATAGTCTGAGCAGACTTTCCTTCCCAGCTGCATTTAAGTTTTTGATCATATCATATGGGATTCCATCTACCCCTGGAGCAGAATCTTTGCATTTGTTTAAAGCATTTTCTAGCTCATTGATGGTCAGCGGTTCGTTATAAGCTTCATAGATAGCGGTCTCAAAGTTGAGTGGCTGTTGCTCCACATCACCTTTTCGCTGGAGAAATTCTGCTGAGTAAGCCTGTGAGCTGGAAACTTGGGCAAAGTGTACAGCCAAGGCCCCAGCCACCTCTCCTGGCTCGGTGACGACGACATCATTAATTTTTAGAACAGGTATCGACGGGGTTCTGCGACCTCCAGAGAGGGCTCTTATCTTATTCCACACCTCCCTCAATGTCGATGATGTAGAAATCTTTGACACGTAGGAGGTGAGGGTTTCTTTTTTTGACTTTTTAATTAAACGCCTCTCCTTTGCTCTTAATCTTTTAAAATCAATTAAATTTTCCTCCGTCGGATACCTTTTAAATCTATTTAGGGCCTGCTTTTTTTCCCTGTTAGCAACTTTGCATTCCGGGGTCCACCAGGGGACGGGAGATCTTATGACTCTCCCACCTACCCTCGGTACAGTACCCCTGGATGCATCTGTCAACGCCTTCGTAAATAAACTAGTGTCGAGGGTGACGTCTCCTGTAAGGGGCGGTGTCACCACTCTAGAAGCATAAGCAGGCCAGTTTGCTCTTTTGATGTCGTATCTCCAGGGTGTCACAAAATCTGACCTGGAGATGGAGCTCGATACTAAGATCGGAAAGTGGTCACTGTGATATAGTTCGTCTAGTGTGGTCCATTCCAAGCGAACAGCGACGGTGGGAGTTGTCACACTCAAATCAATTGAACTGAAACCTCCTGAGTGTGCATTGAAATGTGTTGCCGCACCATTGTTGCGGAGCATCATGTTAGCATTATCTATAATCTCCTCAAGAGTTCTGCCCCGAGTATCAGTCCTAGCCGACCCCCACCAGGTGTTGTGACAGTTAAAGTCTCCCATCAACAACACCGGGGCGGGGAGCTGCGAGAGCAGATTCTCCAGATCACTCTTCCGCCAGAATATGTCTGGAAGGTATATACTAACTACAGTGATCTGCAGTGGTGCGGCTAGGCGCACGGCAACGGCTTGTAAATTACTTTGTAGGGGTAGCCGTTTGCTCGAGATATTATCCCGTACACATACGGCCACTCCACCATGCGCCCTCCCACCTGGGGCAGGTTGTACCTCTTTACTATACACGACGTATCCAGGGATTCGAATGAATTGCCCCGGGCGAATCTTCGTTTCCTGGAGGCACAACCCAAATGGACGGTATTCCGCCACCATTCGACGTAACCCTTCCATATTATTCATAAAGCCCCGCATGTTCCATTGAAGAATGGACTCACACATGTTTAATATTTTGAAGAATTCATACCTGGTAGGATCCTAATACTTAATAAACTATTTACACTATTAATTACCGGATTCATTATATTGGTAAAAGAAATGATATGGATGCGTAGAATATTCCTTACTCAGTGGCACACTTATTCCGAGGCTTACCCTTAGGCCAACCTCTTTTCTTATGTCTAGGAGGATGGTCAGAAATGCTGCCACCCTCCGATTCCGAAGCTTCAATGTCCGTCCCCATCAGCTGCCATTGCTGCTGGGGGGAGCGGACATTGGGAATTATTTGTCCTTTAGTGGAACTGCCGCTTTTTCCTCTAACCCTTATTGGGCTTGGGGGCGGCAGAATCAATTTTGGACTTTTCCTCCTGGAAGAGCGTCTCGGTGATTTCACCACCTTCCACTCCCCCTCGGAGGAAGTCATTTGTTTAGGTGGGATTGATCCCACCTTTGTATTACTCCCACTAGCTGTGGGAGTTGTTGGTAGCCTTTCGGCTACCAATGCCCCTTGAGGGGCATGTTTGGGTGGTGGGATTTCTCCCACCTTTGTAATAGTTCCCCTGAAGACCGGGGAGGGGTCATTTATTTGTTGCCCCAGACTAATTGCGGGGGCTGGAATGTGTGCCACTATTTGGGGTGCCTTTGCTTTCTCCGAGTATGAAATTTCTTGGGTTGCGTAAAATTTACTTTCAACAATTGCTCTTGCCTCATGATATGGCAATTGTTGAAGTGTCTTTATTTTCTGAATTTCTTTTTCTTTAGTTAAGATTGGGCACCCCGAGGATCTGGCATTAAGATCTCCGCCACAATTTACGCATGTAATTGGCGGTGTGCACTCGCCTTCATGGTTAGGTTTACCACATATGCACACCGGTTCTACAGCCTTACATTTCATGGAAGTGTGCCCAAACTTCTGACATTTATAGCATCTCATTGGAGACGGTATATATGGGCGCACTTTTAGCTTATAGAAAGCTGCGTCAATCATTTGTGGCGGTCTTGGGCGGTCAAAGGTGAGGACGAGGGAAGCAGTATCCACTAAGGAACCTTCCTGTCTCCGCTTTATTCGCCTCACATCCACCACACCCTGATCAGCCAGACCCTCTTTTATATCTTCTACAGAACTGTTCAAAAAGTCCCGACATGTAATCACACCTTGTGATGTGTTTAGACGTTTGTGGGGACATGCTTCCAGTTCAGCATCCATATACTTTTGTAACTTCAGGATAATTTCTGCCTGAGCGCGGTTTTCTGCTTCGATGCAAATAGATCCGTCGTTTTGCTTTTTTACACTTTTTGGTTTACCTACGGACGTTTTTATATATTGGTACAATTTGAAGGAACACTCATTTGTGAAGGAACCATCCTTCTTTTTTACAACGAAGAACCTTCCCCAATTATCTTCTTCCAAGTCTAAAAACTTCGTAATTTTCTCAGCTACTTTGTTGCCGCCCCTGGCTTTCTTCCTTGGCGGTGAAGAGGGGCTATAGGGCTGCAGCGTAAATTGCAGCCCAGTCAGTGTTTTCACAGTCGTGTTGTCCTTTTCCATGCCTTTTCTTTTGCCTGTAAGATCGGTCGAAGGGGTGGGAGTTGCTGTAGAGTGGGGAATCTCTACAAGGGGAAGGGATTCAGAAGAAGGGAAAGGATTGTTAGGTATAGGATTAGGTTGGAGGGTTGGACTAGGAATAGGGTGGGATATTGGGGTAGGGAGAAAGGTTGGGCTAGGCCCAGAAAGATGTTTTTGATTATTGTCCATAATAATCTTGTTTTTTTCGTCGAGATATGTGGTCCCGCCTCCACGGACGCTCAAAATGGACCCGGTTACTCTCCGGGTGGACCATCACACCCCGATATAGTCAGGTGCCGCGGAAGACAGCGTTCCAATACTGAAGCATCGACCCGTGCCCCCGCGGCCCCCCTCCTAACCCTAGGAACCCGCCTGAGGCGGAATTCCCTAGCCTTCCTGGAGTCGGGCTATCCCCCAGGTAGAGCTCTCGGGTGAAGCCGAGGCCAAAGACATGTGTTGGGATCGGACGCCCGCAGGTCGTCGTCTCCCTCAATGCCCAGGATCCCCTTTTCCACCCTAGCCCCAAAGCCTCGTGCCGGCAAGCACGAGGGAGAGATATTTATACTCCGAGCTCTCAACGAGTGCGTGTCCTTGTTCATGCAGTGTGTGTGGTCGTCTGTAAAGTGTCGAGTGTTCAGGTGTGAGTGAATGTGTGTGGTGGGGAGCTCAAGTTTACCTGTGGGTGCGCTGAACCCAAGTAGCTGCACACATCAACTACCTCTGCAGGCCCTATGTGTAGTGTGTAGTGTTAAGGATGTCAATATGAGCGTATATTTAGTGTTGTTAGGCTGGGAAACCCGCAGGGACGCCTAGATCCCTGAAGAAGTGGCTAGTCCACTTCCCCCTACGAGGGAAAAAAGCTATTCAGTCAAATTCCGGTTGTAGTGGAAGAAGCAAATCGGAAAAATTGAAATAATTTCGGAAAAATATTTCAGTGGATTTTAACTTAAAATAAAGTGTACATTAATGCAATGAAATGAACTGTTAGGGATTATCCAGATGAAAGACACCGTTTACAAGAGAGGTCGGAGAACTCAGCCAACTCTTTGTCTTTTACCCCTTCAAGAAATCATACATAAATGGCAGGATTTTAACTACCAACAAGAGCATTCTTTCAGCATTCTATTTGAGACATTCAATCAGTATTCATAGTAGATAGAATATCAATGCAACATTTCAGTTTAAATCAATCTAGCTAATTATTGATTGATTGAACACCAGTCAGTCAACATCATTCTACTTACTTTCTAATACTCAGCCAGTCTGTCTCTCTCTTACTTATTGTCTCGCTATTTTATTCCCTAATATCATTCTACAGTGTAAATCCTTGCAGTTTATGTTTCTGTTTCATTATATAAGTGTTCTGCACATCATCCAGTTTATTTCTTCTTAGCATTCCTAAATTTATCTATCTAATTCTCTCCTTCGCCACACCACATGCTATCTAACGCTTACATAGTAAAATTTCCTCAAAAACTCATTGATTCCATTATATCAATTTTTACAAATTTAAATTTCTCTATATTTAAATTCTACAATGCAAATATCCCTTCCCATCAATAAACCATCCTCCACTCCTTTGCTGATAGCACATGTATTATTGCTCCAAATTTCGATCCCGGTCTCTTCTCCTTTCGTCTCCTACAATCCCATATTATCTCCCTACAAGACTGGCTTATCAGATGGTAAATCTCACCAAAAGCAAATTCATATTTCACCTTTCGATGCGCTACTCACCCTCCCACCCTCCTCCAAGAAATCATAAAACTGAAAGTTGACAAAGTCTGATCTCTAGACAAAAGACTTGGAATTAGCACACAGGATTGCTAACAGACGATGCAAACTTCTCTCTA
>JAAEAF010009429.1:0-26325 GCA_011037195.1 Triatoma infestans
TAATCTTAGGATATTTTTGTAACAGTTCTCAATTTGAATTTTATTTGTTTTTACATTTATTTCGCATTTTCTTTAACAAAACAAGAAAGAAACCCCATGATATTTATTATCGTTGGAAAGCTGGTGAAATGTAGATATTTTTTCTGTAACCGGACCATACGCTAGCCTTAAAGAAATTTATAAGAAAATACTATTGAAAAGTTGTTTTTAACAGTCGAAGCGCTGTAGGGTTGAGTTTAAAGTCACTGAAAAACCTTATAATCAATTAAATTAAAATAAAACTTCTGTTTCTTATAGCAAATTTAATGCTCTTTCCAAAGGCGTAATTGAATATGATTTTTGTAAAAACTTTGTGAGATATAATCAATTTTATGAGAAAAAGTAGGAAAATTGAAAATTTTACAAAATGAAGAATAACTTTTGAAGGCGAACGAATCGGACCATGGTTTATTAGAAATTTTTTGTTCCAAATGAAGTGAAAAACCATATCCCGAAGTATTGCCAGAGGTTGCTGTTACACGGGTGGCCCATTTAAAAGGGCCACTTTTGAAATAACTCTTAAACGAAGTAAGATATCTAAAAAGTGAACATAACGCTTGTTGAAGTATTTTCGCTATAGTTAATGATGGTGTTAATGTTATTTGATTTTATTGCCGCCTTACACCTTAAATCTGTGGTTGAAAGTAGCGATTTCTTTTTGATCCCCAGTTTTTACTACTGTATTGAAAACTATTAAAAAAAATGAAGAAAAATGCGGTTAATTTCACTTCAATATTTCAAACTGTTGCCAAGATATTCGACCATAAAGATTCAATTTTCGTCTTTTTTTCCCCTTATTTTCCTGTTTCGTAAACAAAAATTAAAATCCAATTTTCTTATTAATTTCGAATAAAAAAGAGAGTTCAAATGCTGATAAAACTTGAAAACTATTGTAAAACTATAAGGAACTTAAAAATCAGTAAAACAATCATTAAAACAAAACAATTTTCCAGTTTATTTACAAAAATCGATAAAAAAATATTTCCAATTTATTCAAAATGACTTCCTCCGCTTAAACGGCACAATCGCAGTCGCTGGACTACATATAAAGTTGGTAATCGTATCATGTCTGCCGGAATTGCTAAGCAGGTTTGGATTAAGTCTTTTCTAAGGGCTTCTGGAGTCGTTAGTTCCTTGGCATAAACTTTTTCTTTGAGATATCTCCAAAGAAAGAAATCAAGAGGGACTAAATATAGCGATCTGGAAGGCCAGCTTACCGGACCCTGACTCCCGATCCAGCGGCATTATTCTTCATTTTTTTAGTAGTTTTCAATACAGTAGTAAAAAGTGGGAGTAAAAAGGAAATTGCCACTTCCAATCACCGATTTAAGTTGTAAGGCGAATGAACAATCGTTATGTTCACTTTTTAGATATCTTGCTTCGTTTAAGAGTTATTTCAAAAGTGGCCCGGTTAAGGGACACCCTATATATATATAAACGCTTTTTAAAAAAGTAATTTAAAACAGTTAATCAGTTTATAAAGAGATTGACAAAATCTGTTACTTGTAAGAAATCATCAATATATATATTAACTTCTAACCAGCCTGGTACAGAACTGAGGACTAGATTATGTAGAGACTATGTATGTAGGAAATTGGAGGATAGCAGGTCAGCAGTTTAATTGTGTTGTTATTATTTCTTGCTGGTTTACGCTAAAATAACACGTGTACCCCTAGATAAAACTTCCTCCGGAAGTGAAATGTAAGTGTGCTGGAGTCCTAGTGGAGGCTTTCTTCGTTCTTCGTAACAAATATCCTGCATAGATGATTATAATTAGAGGAGCAGGGTGCTTCAGGTATGATATTATGGTTCATTATTGAACCATAATGCACAGGTGCCAGTATAGTCGATAGTGTATCTGCTAAATCGATGTGTTTGATGTTGACTGAGATTCGGTTTTTGTGCCTTCCACAAGATAGGTCTCAGGTCGCTCAACTGTTTTGGGGGTGGCCATTTGATGTAGATTGGTGTAGTAGCGATTTTCCTTCGTAAGATAATTTGCATTGTTTACTTTTAAAAGGAATATTCTCTGAAGAGATCTTTAATCCAGTTCTGTTCCTCGGTATATGCATAGTGTCTCTTAATTTGGAAATACTATTAAGTACCGGTTCGTTTCTCTCTCCACAGGACCTAATTTTCCTTTATCTCCAGTGAGTCGATCTTGCACATGAGCTGGTAGTCCCTTTTGTTAAAATTTCTTCCTCGCAATGAATTTCCCTGTGAGCAATTTGGTTGGAGGAATATAAGTAACCAGAAGAAGGTAATTTGTCACAATTATTCTTCACACTTTAATTTTCGACTCGTTTGATTCCAGGAAAAATTTTATGGAAGGGATTATGTTGAAATCGCCTGAATGAATAAAGTAAGGAATGGAATTAGATTAGATTCGACCGGGAGGGCAAGCCTCATTTTTCTGCGACCTAAAATAAGAGGTCTATTGTGGATTCCTAAAAATTATAGTACTTCCCTTAGCTTCGCCCTCTTAATCAGGCCTAGCAAGCTGAGAGCGGCTCCTTCGTGAAGCTCATGGTTTCGGGATTGCTTGTTCAAAGTTGAAGAAACCTTGTCCTCGAAAAGGATGTGTGTCGGGGTTCCCTCCTCAGTCTTGCAGAATCGGCATAACGCGTTATCCGCAAGTAACAAGTAGTGCATGTGCCTATTCAGCCTATAATGCCCTGTTAGTAGACCCACTATTAGCCTTGTATCCCTTGGCTATGGGTCAGTAGATCCCTCGTAAATTTAGGCAAATGTCTCTTGATAAAGAATTTTGCCTGCCTCTGTATTGGTGCTTCTCCCACCAATGCAAACATTGTACTTCTATCCAACCCTTGATTTAAGGAATTCTTTATTAAGGAATGGCGTACGGATAGTATAATTTTTTTTTTTACTTTTTGATTTTAATTTTTAATTTCAACTTTTAACTTTTTTTCATAACTACAGACAGCATATAAAAGTAAATTATTTCATTTTTTCACAGGGAAGGGATTAGCTCAGTGGAAGCGCGCTGGTCAGCAATTCGAGGTCCAGAGTTCGAGTCCAACCGTGCTACCCTTAGATTTTCTCTTCCTAGGAGCCTCTACAGCTCAGTGTACGGTGATGGACAATGTTGTCTGTAACGAGGAACACTGTCCGGAGGCCGGCAATGGACTGAGAAGCCTCCGGGCGCAAATAACCAACCAATTTGAGCGCTTTAAATTAAAACAATAAAAGACCCCTAAGTGGTCAAGAACTATGTTCTAATCCGGAAGCGGAATTCCAACATTTGTACAGATTTGAAAAGATTTTATGTTCTACAGTTATAAAGGTGATAAAAGAAGAAAACTTTTATACTTCAAAAAAGTGTATTTTTCAAAGTTTCGGACTCCACTCCCGGACTTCTTCTCGAAGTTCCTGACGATGGAATTTGACCGAAACTTCAAAAAATAAACTATTCTGAAGTTGGAAAATTTTTTTCTTTGGTTCTTGCGAAATTTATAATTTACTAATTAATATTAACAAAGGGCAAACTTAACATATATTATTTATTTAAAATATATTATTTTATTTATAGATTCAATCACCTTTGTTTAGCATATAATTTATATAAAGGATAGTAAGATTCGCCGGTAAAAATCCTTTTAAATTCATGATCAAAATAACAATCCTGTAACCCAGCCTTCAGTTTTGGAAAGCCTGGCAACATCTGACGTCCTTTTTCCCTCTCAGTAAGTTCTGCAAACAAATTTAACGTGCAATGATTATTTAAATTAAATTACCCATTTGTGTATAACTTTTCATCATCCCTTCTACATCAATCATTTTAATGTAATAACGATTATTTTTGTTTGCATCAATTTTCAATTCTAAATCATTTTTTCAATTTTCACGTATTTTTAAATAATTCCGGTCTAAAAAACTGTGGACCTATCAGCTTGCAATGCATCATGGTACCAGTTTGTCTGTAGTTTTAATTAATATTGAATAATACCTTAAACAAGTACATTTACTTATTTTACTCCGGGATAACCGTTAGGAAAATTGAAAGCAACCTAAACAAAATTCCAAAAAAAATATTTACTCAAAATAACAAAACCATCCCTCCTCATTACAAGTATCTACCCAAGGCACATAGTAGTGTCTAGAGTTAATAGAGATTACATTGTAGTCCAGAAATCAAATTTGCTTGACCTTTTCAATGGATGCCTGAGACTGGGATATTTTCCCAGTCAATGGAAAACAGGGCTTGTCAAAGTATTGTACAAAGGTGGAAACAAGCCCATCGATGATGCAAAGTCGTATCGATTGATACAACTCCTGCCCGTTTTTGGGAAACTGCTGGAGAAACTGATTATAATGAGATTAAAAAGCTTTATCAGTTTCAGTTCCAGTCAGTATGGTTTTGTATCGGGTAGATCGGCGGCAGATGCGATATCGAAAATCCTGGAATTGGTGCGTGGCAGTGGGCACAAATATGTCCTCACAGTTTTCCTGGACATAGCTGGTGCCTTTGATAAAATCTGGTGGCCGACTGTGTTGGAGTCACTCAGAGGAAGAGATTGTCCACCAAATCTTCTGAAATTGATACAAAGCTACCTCACCCAAAGGGTGGCGGTGCTAGTGACTCAAGCCGGCAAAATTTCAAGGCCAATGACTAAAGGTTGTCCGCAGAGCTCAGTGGTGGACCTGTTCCTGTGGAACTTGGTTGTGGATGGACTGCTAGAGCATATAGAGAATATGTATTACTGAGACTTGGTTGCATACGCTGACGACCTTGCAATAGTCGTTCATGGTGATTCTCGTCGGGAGTTAGAAGAGCGTGCTAGCGCTGTAGTGATCCGAATAAAGAATTGGTCTCAAGAGGAGAAGCTGCAGATTTCGTTCGTGAAGTCTAAAGTCATCTTAATGAAAGGCAAATTTCATCCTATCGTCTTCCTTGGATTAGGGTGGGCGATCATAGAATAGTCCACGTGATCCAGTTTGAGTACCTTGGGCTAAGTCTGGTGTGGCCTTAACCATTTACAGGGGTGTAATAGAGAATGTCGAGCGTATGCAGCTGCCTGTTGGGCCGATAAGCTTGACATGCAGTCGTACAGCACCACTCTGTTGCGAATGCAAAGAGCCATTTTATGCTCAGTAACAAGGGCCTATGCTACATCATCCACGGCCTCCTTACCGGTGGTCGCTGGTGTGTTGCCGCTTGATCGCCTTGTAGGGATGACAGCCCTTACTCATAATTGTGAGTTTCATTACTCAGATTGTCCATAATGGTGAGGAACTGCCCAGTCAGACGCCTCCTGATCTTGAAAAGAAAAAGATCCGAGAGTACGAGATTGGGAAGTGGCAAAGACGCTGGGATGAGGCAGAGACAGGGAGAATAGCATACGAGTTCTTCCCTAATCTTCATCACAGACTGTCGTTTCGATGGCTGGACCTATCCCAAAGCGTAACGCAATATTTTACGGGCCATGGGAAGTTCAATTGTAAGCTCCATGAGCTGGGACTGAAAGTTTCCCCAAATTGCGAATGCGGTGAACGGGATACAGTGCATCACGTTCTCTTCCGATGTCCTCTCCTCGACGAGGCAAGAATCCACATGGAATTCAAGCTGAAAAGGAGGGGAAAGAACTGGCCGGGAGATTGTAAAGAGTTATTGATAAGTGCTAGCCATTTTAAAGACTTTGTTGAGTTTGCTGGAGAAGCAGCGGTAATGCGCCAGACTAAACGGATATGTAGAGGTCCGCCTCCACGTGGCAGGGATGGAAACTTGCCTACTATGTAGGCAAGGCTAAGTGACCATAGGCACCGGTTTTGGCGCTATGCACTAGGTACGGTGGCTAAGAGTGTGCTCTAATTTTGAATTTTGAATACCTTTATAAAATATTTCGTTAAAATCGTCGTTAAAAAATATTTTTTCATTTACATGAGACTTCAAATTTCAGTGTCAAATTCTAAAATCTACTTGATCAAAATATCCTTTTTTCACATAGTAAAAAAGAAAAGATAACGATTCCTGGACTTAGCCCTGGATTGTAATTGAGGATAGTAAGTTTCATTATGATAATAAAAATGTACAGTTAAGTATGTTTGCTTGCCGCCTTAGTCCATCCAGATAACACCTGGTAGGTGGACATAAACATGTCTGAAAAAGAATAGGCATTACTTTACTTTTACCTAATGGCTAAATTTATTCTCCAACTACTAACCAAAGCTTTAGAAAAAATCTTTTACCATAATATACTTTTCTTATATCATTAAAAACACTTCCACTTATTATATAAAAAAAATTCATTTTTTTTTTTTTTTGTTTGCCTGTATTAGGTAATCCCTAAATAGAGGAAGTTTATTTCGCATCTATCACAACTTTTTACCGCATCTACCAATATTAATTTTCATTAATAACTTTCAGTTAATTTTACATTATATTAAAATATAATCTAAAATAAAATTTAAATATATACACATATAAACACAGAAATACATGCTTACCTATACTTACATACATACACGCTTATACACATACTAATTTTTACATTCTCTTAATCCTAGTAAACGAAAGTATTGTAATCGTGTCAAATTTTCGGTATGGAGTTTTCACCGGAAATACACGTTTTAAAGTCCCCTGAATTCGAAAAAGTGGTTTTTAGAAAATGGTCTTGTGGTGTGTGTGTGTGTATGTATATGAACAGCATAGCTCAAAAACGAAAAACTGTATATAGTTCAAACTTGATATTCCGTTTAGGTATCACATGGGATCAGACAGTAGGTCATCTGTCAAAATTCCTCAACCGGAAATACCATTTTACTGAAAAGTTTTTGCAATTTCTTGCAATTTTCTCAAAAAATGGCTCCAACGATTTTCTTCAAACTAGGTATATGAACTACTCATACATACGAGGTGTGTAAATTAAGTAATGAGACTGATTTTTTATCTTTTTTTTATTCAAATAAAATTACAATTCAGCATTGTCCCCTTCAAATTACCTACCTTGGGAAGCCACACAACGCTGCAGATGATTCTTCCATTCGTCATAGCAGTGCTGGAACTCGGATACTGGAATAGACTTCAGTTGGTCGGTTACGGCTGTTTGAATATTCTCCAATGTTCCAAAATGACGTCCCTTGAGGTGATTTTTTAATTTGGGGAACAAAAAAAAGTCACATGGACTCAAGTCGGGTGAATAAGGAGGCTGAGGAGCCACAGGAATGTTATTACTGGCCAAATACTCATTAATAGAAATCTCGTGAAAGATTTTTCGGAACCATTTTTGCACAAATTTTTCTCATCCCCAATTCATTAGTCAAAATTTGATGAACGGTTGTGTGAGTCAAATTCAACTCTTCGCCAATCATTCGGACTGTCAAGTGACGATCTGAACGCACGAGATCGCGGATTCTGCCAACATTTTCGTCGGTTCTTGAAGATGAAGGCCTTCCGCTGCGAGGCTCGTCTTCAATTGATTCCCTTCCTTCTGCAAACGATTTAAACCACCTAAAAACCTGTGCTCTCGACAAAACATTGTCTCCATAGGCCGGGCACAGTTTTTCAAACGTTTCCGTTGCACTGTGCCCAAGTCTGAAGCAAAACCTGATTAGCACAACGTTGCTCGTAATTGATGTCACCCATTTTCAAAACGCACTGAAAAAACCTTGCTCACAAAAAAGTCACTACGGACAGTGCAACAACTCTAGAATTTTCAAGTTTGCACTGGACGTGTATCAGATGTTTACTTGCCCTACCACGCATGCGCCGCGTCTCCAGTGTTGCCAGATCGAACACTAGAAAATCAGTCTCATTACTTCATTTACACACCTCGTAAATCTAAATACTTTTATTTAAAACATTTCTCTGGGAAAATTTATTTAAGGGCACTTTTCGGGGATGGGTGGGGTTAGGTTTTCATCTAATGTTTACTATACAAATCTATCATTTAAATTATATTAATTAGAATTAAATGTGTTGTTGAAATTCCGTGTTTGAAAAAAAATCGGATGAACAGAAGTGTGTTTTTACTGAACAACACATATAAAGAACTTTTTTTTTTGAAACATTTCTCCTGGTAAAGTCATTTAAGGGGGCTTTTGGTGGAAGGGCATGGGTTATGTTTCCCTATAAAGTCCTATCATAGGTGATTATACAATTCAACCATCTAAACAAAATCCATTATAAATGAATAGATGGCCAAAATTCAGAGTTCCAAGAAAATTTGTAAACCGGAAGTGCGCTTTTATTGAACATTTTTTTAGTTTTAGACGAACTCCGACGAATTTCAGTAAATTTGGTATACTATGAGTTTGTCAATTACAATTTTGAAAACTGGAGTAAGAAGAAGTTGTTTGAGTGTTTCAACCAGATTTATTTTTTTTTTAAGAATAGTGTATTTAAGACAGATAAATATAAAAAAGTAAGTGACGTGTCCAATAATTTGAAGTTTACCTAAACCTTTAAAATTTCTTGTCCCTACAGTATCGTAAGGCAGCCATTACTAATTTTCATTTTCATACCTAGGTTTGTTTATTGATGCATTTTTTAGGTTTTAAATTTTATAGTAATGCTTTCATGAAGTGAATTGTACATATACGGTGGATATACGTGTGGGACATGGGAATGATGGAAATTTTCCATTGTAGAGGAAAGAAGTAAGGGCTCTTAGGGCCCATGGTGTTATAAAGGATTTATACTTATTTATTTATCTTTTAATTTAGGGAACGTCAACATCTATGGTCATTGGCGCCCGTAGCCTTCTGAATGCTCTGCCGGCCTCCGGAAAGAGTTCTCTCTGTCCAACACCGAACAGTGAGCTGCAGATGGTTCTGGGAAGAAAAAAAATCTAAAGGCAGCACTGCTGGACTCGAACATCCGCGTTGCTACTAGTTCAGTGCGCTATCACTGAGCTAATCCCTTCCCTATTTATTCGATAAGATGATAATTAAGTAAAAAAGAAATCTATATTTTTTAATCTACTTACTGAGTCCGAAAACTCCATAACTTACTCCATGCATATATGACATTTCACCAAAGTCGCCCCATCTTTCTAAATCATATTTCCCAAAATGCTTCCCATAATCGAGAGCATATTGTTTCATTTTGGCAGACATGGTTCAAAATAAAGTTTAAAAAAAAAAAATTTGTAAATTTGTAAACTACGTATAAATATATTTCTTAAAATTAGAAATACTAATTTCAGTTTCTATAGATATTTTTGCAAAAGTGATTTTTCTCTTGTTTCTAAGGAAATAAATATTGATTTATCTAAGTATAAATTATTGATTTTCTTAAGTAAAACTTAACAAATGTTAATTGATATTGTGTTAATTTTGATACATTTAATTCGTAAATTAAAAGCTTTGATGGGTCAAATACCTACTACATAAGACAATATTAGTTTTTAAATATCAAACAAAAACAGAAGCAAAGAAAAATAGGACAAATTTTGATGAGCATTATGGAATAGAGCAGAGCTAATTGTAGAATACCCCACTCACAATAACATACCTCTGCACTACCACACATCCCCATCAACCCCTCTCTTTTCTTATATACTGGATTCATACTTTTATCACATGTTCAAAACTTTCTTTCTAATGCAAACATACTCTCTTTCATGAACCAATCAATTGCCTCACGCTCCCCTAGTACGATAAAATGTGTAGAAATGATATATTTCAATGCCCGCCATCATTGTGCATTTGTGCACTATTAACTACAAGATTATTGCCAACGATTGTCTGCTTGTATATAAATGTATTCTTTTTAAATTCATAACAATTCCTTAATTTGAAACTAATTAAATACTAAAATAAGTACTTCAAAAAGAAGAAGTTTATAATATAAACTACACTAATTCCTTTTTAAATTTTAAATCACACTACACTTTTATAGCGCTGTATGGAAATTTTTGTTATTTAACAAAATCACTTGTATTAGTAATAAAAAAAAGAGATAAAAATATTTTTTATCATATATCTTCAATAGAATAACTGTCCAAATTTTGAGGTCCTACAAACTCAGATGATAGCCACTACTAACTTTGAAACATAATCATATGGCTGCATTTTTAGATTTATAAATTTTTTAATTATACTGCTTAGAAAGCATAATAGATTTGCTAAAATTTCTTCATTCTGATACGGAAAATTATAAAAAGGAAAATTGGGGGTCTATTCGTGACTTTGGACTTTTACTTTCTCTTACTCCTGGTAAGAGGAAGTATTGTAATCGTGCCAAATTTTCAATATCGAGTTTTCACCGGATATTGAAATTTATTTAAGACCACTTTTGGGGGAGGAGTGGGGTTAGGTTTTCCTTTAAAATGCAATTTCAGTTTATTATATAATTCTGTCATATAAATAATATGAATCAGAATTAAATGCGTTGCTGAAATTCCAGGTTTGAAAAGAATCGGATGACTGAATGTACGTTTTTACTGAAATGAATTTTTCAGTTTTCTGCTATTTTCTCTAAAACTGCTCCAACGATTTTCTTTAAATTTGATATATTAACTACAGATACAAGGATCTATAATTTTTATTTGTAACATTTCTCCGTCAAAATGCATTTAAGGGCACATTTGGGGGAGGGGTGGGGATGGGTTGCCTCTAAAGTGCTATTTCAGTTTATCACACAATTCTATCATCTACATAATGTTAATTAAAATTAAATATGTTGTTGAAATTCCGAGTTTGAAGAAAATCAGAAGACCGGTAGTGCTTTTTTACTGAATATTTTTTTCATTTTTGGTGATTTTCTCCATAAAAACACCGATGAATTTCATTAAATTTGGTATACAAACTATAAAGTTTGCTGTCAATTGCAGTATTGAAAACTGAAGGAAGAGAAAGTAGTGTGAGTGTTTTACATCAGATTTTTTATTACTGTGAAAGTATATGCATACAGTGATTCGAGCGGTTGATTACTGTTGTGGGGTTTTGGACTGTGTGTGGTGTTTTTTTTATATTATTTTTTCCTCTTACACGTCTAGTGGCGTCGGGGTGGCAAAAGGAGGTGCAAGGTGTAGCTTTGTTGTTTAACAAATTCATAAAAGCTCTTTGTAACACTTCGTATATAATTTTTTTTTTTAAATATGTAGCTTATCATGCAGTGTAGTTGATGAGTATAGTTTACAAAAAGAGTATGCAGAATGAGGTGGCTGTACTACAATTTTACCGAGGTCAATAATAGTCTACCGCATGACAGAGGTTTGCCAGCAGCTGAGATAAAAAAAAAAGCAAAACCAATAGTTGAATAATTATAGCTATTAATACCTACATTACCTAATAATCTACAATAGAAGTGTTCCTTATGTAGGCCAAGAAAATAAAAGATTGCTTGCTTGGGAGAAGGAAGCCCTGAATTTATTCCGAGCACGTAATGTGTTAAAAGTAATAAAAACAATAATAATGAAATGAAATATTTATTGCTAATAGAGATATAGTGAATGGTGAATGGTTGGTTATAGGCGGGATCTGCCAAGCTGAAATGTATTGTGATTCTGGGTTCGATTACCTTACTAGCTACGTGCTTTTGCCACAAGCTCTACAGTCTATTATACAAAAATTTTAGGACTTCCCGGTGCTCAAATATCTTAAAAAAAGTGAGGGATTTAGGTCGTCTCTCTTAAGTATTTTGTGCACAATCACCAAAACAGCGCCATTCATTCACAACATCTCCATTAAACTTAAAAAAATCAAAATATCTTATAAAAAAAAATCAAAAATATAGTTAGGTATGCCGAAATCGAGCCTTCCAGGAAGACAGTGACATTGCTATTGTTTTGGATCCAACGGTCAGATACGAAAGTAATGATCCGAGTCAAGCAAAGAAGGTCCTGCGGAGAAGAGGAAAATCTACGAGATGTGTATTATTCATTTCAAGGAAAAATTTAGAGACCAGTTTGGAGACAGGATCTATAGGGTGCAGGGCCTACGATTTGGCTCGAGACGTAAGAGAGAGAGATGTCCGTCTTTTTGGGCAACGTTGACATTAACCTCGATGATTGTGGAGGGTGTTTTTGTGGACTCCCTGGGCATAATATCCTACCACGAGTGAAAATGTTTTATATGTTTATTCAAGGTTTTTGCTGATTTGTACAGCATTCAAACCTGTTGACTAGTTTCCACCACCCATAAGGTCCCTGAAATTATTTTCTTTTTTATTATTATATATTTTGCACTATAACCAACTCGTTTAAACAGATGTCTTATGATTGATCGTATGCTGTGTCGATTAGCAAATCAATATTGTTGAGGAGCCGTGCTTCATTGAAGTATTTCTCTCTACCATGTATCATATAAGTTTTTAATTACTTGCCAAAAATAAATTAAAACTATAATTTATCACTGATATTTGTGTAGTGTAATGCATACCCACACAAAGGCACAATTACTGATGTGAACCGCAACAATTCTACGATTTATATACTAAATGAAATTTATTTTTTATTTTTATTTGTATGTACTTCCTCGTTGTAATTTAGTCAAAAATAAAAAGTAATGTACACAATTTTTTTGTGTAAAAAATATCATTAATAAATAAAGGGCCGGCAGAGTCGAGTGAAATTTAACTAAGCAATTTAAGCGATTTGTCTTTTTTTGAGGAAGACGCAAGTAAGATTTAATTTGAATTTATTTAATTAACTATTCGCTTTTAAATAGCTTTCGCAATATCCTAATAATTGTTGGTTTTAAAGATATATTAATAGAACTAGAAATTGTGGCGTCCACATCTTTAATGTTGTTAGTTGATTCTCCATTGTCTTTAACAGGCATTTTTGGTTATTTATTTCGTACATATTCAAAATGATCTAGAATTTGTTTTAACCCATCACTTAAATGTATATTAACATTACATTAAAACTTATTCTTTACCTAAAGCCCGGTTAAGCCGGAAAATGGAAAGACGGAAAAAGATATACAACTTTCTTGGCATTTGCTCCCGCTATAAGGAGGGTACTGGTTAGATTATTTGTATAAGCCAGATGTTAGTGGAGGATTTGAGTTAGTTAAAGGTCGGTGACATTTTCACTTACTTTGTCTGGACCGGAAGATTTAATAGTCCTTTATTTTGGGGATATCATCCTGGATATAAAGCTATGGTTTTTATTTTTTTTTATTTGTTTTTTGGGAAAAGTATCTTTATGGCTAAAGTTCTTGCCGCTTTGCGGTTCCCTTGAATATGATAAGATTCTTTGCTTTTAGTAAAAATCTAGTCCTAGATCATTCACACGATTTCTCTTACTTTTGTTAATACAATTATACATGGTATACACGGAGCAGATGTCGAAACTTTGGGAGGTGATTCAGCAGCTCAAATGCAACAAAAAATATTCCATTCACTCTGGCCCGATTCTCAATAGTGTCCAAAATATTTGCATTTTTAACTTTTCCGTCGATATTCGCGTTTTTCACCATAAAAACGGTTGCAACTTTTCTATCCTTTATCCTACAACAAATCTGCTTATTCCAAATGAAAGAGCATTAAATTTCCTATAAATTTAATTAACCCACAGCCTCAAAACATTTCTTATAAACCATGAAATTTTTACTTTAATGTCTAAAAAATTCGTTCTCGATGTTTTTTGTTAAAATTTTCAACTGTATTTTTTCAATGAATTATGAATCCACGAAAGACACGTCAGGCTATCACGAAAATAAATTTATAGAAAATTTAATGCACTTTCGTTTAGAATAAACAGATTTGTTGTAGGATAAAGGATAGAAAAGTTAGAACCGTTTTTATGGTAAAAACGCGAATATCGAAGGAAAAGTTAAAAAATGCAAATATCTTGGGTCACTATTGAGAATCGGGCCAGAGTGAATAGCATAATTTTTGTTGCATTTGAGCTGCAGCATCACCTCCTGAAGTTTCGACCTCTACTCCGTGTACACCTTTATATAAAATGTGACAAATGTGACTCACTTATCTTGACATAAGTATGGTTGTGGACAATAACCAACTCTGGCAAGTAGTAACTTCCATAGATTACATTATAGTGCAGAAGAGAGCGCCAAAATCTAATTGAACAAATCTCATGTAATTTCAAATTTAACGCCACAAATTCCACACTGCTGACTAAAATATTTTTTCATGTAACAATGTTAAAAAAAGAAGTGATAAGTTTGTAATTAGCATTCAAGTTTAAAGGAAATCATTAAAGTAGTTTTTCAAGAAAAAATGATTTTACCGGGAATATGTTTTAAATAAAACTGATAGGTATTTATGTGTGTAGATAATATACGAAGGTTGAAGGAAATCATTGGAGCTCTTTTTAATAAAATTACAAAACTGAAAAAACACTTAATAAATTACCACTTCTAGTTGAAGGATATCGCAAGAAACCTTCGTGTCAGATCCAGTAGCAGTATAATAAATGAGTTGGATGTAGAGAATTGGTTTAGACTGATGAGTTAACAAGATTTGGTTAACACTGTAATATAATTATGAGTTTGACTATAGTAAAAATGGTTGATTTAGAGTGGAAGGGGTAATGACACGTTGTGACTGGTGTACTATCTTTTGACCTAATTTGAACTATATTTCCTCTGTGTCCCGTCACTGTATTTATATAGTTTCTCCCACTCCAGACCGCGAGAGTGCCTGGTATTTTGTTTCTCTTTCTCTGCTCTCTTGGTTGCTGTTACATCATCCCCTCTCCTTATAATGGATGAGTTGGATGGACAGAATTGGTTTGGTCTGATGAGTTAACAAGACTCGGTTAACACTGTAATATAATTATGAGTTTGACTGACTGCCTGGACTTTACAGTAAAGATGGTAGATTTAGAGTGGAAGGGGTAATGACACGTTGTGACTGGTGAACTATCTTCTGAACTAATTTGAACTATATTTCCTCTGTGTCCCGTCGCTGTATAGTTTCTCCCACTCCAGACCGAGAGAGTGCCTGGTATTTTGTTTCTCTTTCTCTGCTCTCTTGGTTGCTGTTACAGTAGTATTGATACGGGATACAAAATTTGAGCTTCTTGCAATACCACCTCCTACCAGGAGAAAGAGAAAGTAAAAAGTAAAGTATGGACTTTTTTTCAAGTCTCCTTAACGTCCTATCTGAGGCGGATAGTAAACCTACTTTACTATTACTCACGTCAGTTTATGCACTTAATATGTACAAAATCAGTTTATACTTATACGACTATATAAACTGACTTTGCTCTGTGCAAGTGTGCATTATGACCCAGACATAGCTTTCTTCATTTTGAGGTCATCGACCGGTTTCGGACATTCTCCCATCATTAGGATGTCTTGATGGAAGAGTGCAATAACACAGACTTCCTACAGATATTATTTTTTTATTTAGACATTCCATTTTATTTGGGCATTTCTCCGTCATGACCTCGTTACATTCTAATCATTTAATGGCTAAGTATTTTGGCTTAATTTTTTATTGTTATGTCTACGGATTAAGAATTACGCTGCTGTGCATTACAGAACCTCAATTTAATTGAGCACCCCCACTTGATTTTTATTAAGTTTTCTCTCTCAGTAGATTTAGTACGTGATCGGATATAGTTGGCTAATTTATTGTTCGTTCTGAATGCTGTTTTAACGCCCATTTTCATAAACAAGCTGTAAGTTTGTATGTGTGGTTTCCGATGTATAAAAATGTGGCAAATATATAATAATTGTATATAGTTAATGATAATGTGTATAAACTGATTCCGCTCTGAGCAAGTCTGTGTTATCGCACTGTTTTACAAAGATACCCTGATGATGAGTGCAAACCCAAAACCGGATCGATAATGACCAGATAATGAAGCAGGCTATTACGGGATATATCTCCGATGCTTTCCAGCTCTATGGACCCAACAACAACAACCAGGACAACATTAATTAATTTTGCTTAACCTTAACTTCACTTTTTTCTGAGAAAATTTCAAACACTAAAATTTTCATTAAAAGAAACTAATTTATTTTATTTTTTAGAATGAAGAAAATGAGAGTTTAGAACATGCCAAAAATATGATGCCGACAGGAAACCATTTTTTGGTAGGTTAGTTACACTGACGACGGCACAAAACTTTTAGTTAGAATTAGCTACACAAACAAATTTCTAGAAGAAGCTAATATTATCATTAAGGTTATAAAATCATTGGTTATAAAAATGGTCCATGTTAGGTTATAAGGGATCATTTGATTTTTTTATTTATTATTTATGTATTATTATTATTTATTAGTTATATTATATTGTTTCTATGGGTGTAGTGGTTGTGAGCATGGACTTCTAACTGGGAGGATAAATTTTATACTTGTTTAAAAAATGCTAATGGTAAAGTAGGTGTTTCCGCCCCCGTTCACGACACTTAATTTTGTAGTTAGACCGTCAAGCCCGCCTGAAAAATAGGCATTATTTTACTTTACTTTTACTTTTATTTTATTTGCCCGCAAAATTTGGTGCCCCTATCAATCAAGTTTCAGTTATTTAATTCAGAATTTGGATCTATGGTCTTTTTGCAGCTTAAATCTGTGGTTACCAGCGTTAGGAAATTCTTGAGAAGTTTCCAACATTCTTTATTAAAAAGTAGGTAGGTTTCTCCGCTAGAGGTCATTGCTAATTATGTGAACCAACATTGAAACTGGAATCGATCCTTTGGAGCTGTATACATTAAAATTACATTTTCAATCCTTCTTAATGGTAGTAAACATTCCCGCCTGTTGCCATCCTAGGATAATTGCCGAGGAAGTAATTAAAAAGAAAACCTTTTTGGTATGACAGAAATATTTTTATCATCTGAATACCTCTTTAGATAGTGGTTAACTATGGAACGTACAACTTTCTTTACTGTTAGATAAAAAAAATCAAACTATAGTGATAAATCAAGATGAGAGCGTCCGTTCTTCCCCACACTTGTCCTTATATGCACAATTAGATCTAGTGCCTTTTTTTTACACAGTGGTTCCCAAACTTACTATGTCCTTATAGCAAAAATCTGACTTGAACCCCTAAGTGAAATAACTCTACATAACTGCATTATACAAAAATAACAAATTTAACTTCGACGTCTTGCATGGTAAATGGTGACGTACAAATAAGATATAAATAAAACATTTTGATATTTAATTAGTATTTATTGAAATTATAACTTTTGGTTTATATTTCAAAAATACATTATTCCTTTTAAAGCTATAATATTGGTTTTTCTAACACAAGAATTTGTGGTATCCTTCTTCAAACATTGGTTTCAGGTCTTCATTTCTGGATGATTCACTCAATTGCTCCTGTATTAGTATGGATTCTTATGATAAAGATGCACGACTCTTTTATAGTGCCGTTATTTTAGACAAGTTATTGTAGGTAGCGGCAGGATTCTGTTCCTGTTTAAACCTGCATAGATAGCGGCCGCGGTCCGCCCGACTCCCACCGTGCGATGCTTGTCATTGACTTGTATTTTATGTACCTATCAATAACTATATTTAACTCAGAACTTAACTATCGCTATCAATCTATTTATTGCTACTTATTTTAACTTTCATAATAATAAAAAAAAAAGGGAAAATTATTTTACTTTATATTGAACCTTTAGCGGACCCCCACCCCCCTGAAGTTGTCCACGCACATCTAAATTAATTTATTTGTCATAAACCCCTCTCGGCGGTCACAAGGACCCTTAGGGGTTCGTAGGAACCATTTTGAGAATCTGTGGTTTAACTTATTGAGTGATGGCTCATGGCACATGCGGTTTGTATCAATAAGGTATTCGGTGGATGTTTAAGCGGATGTTTGAGTTATAATATCTGAACCGTACAGCACGGTTTCAGAGAGATAATGAACTTGGTTCTTAGTATGTCAATTTATTTTCTTGACAAATAAATATTATTTACTACCTTTAAAAAAAACAACAAAAAAAAAAGCTTATCTTTTTTAATGAAATCCCCTTTTTCATCACCAAATTTTCCATAATTTCGAAGTGTGCCACTTTATTTTCTAATCAAATAAATAATTTTTCTCCAAGTTCTTCAAACAAATTTGAAAATAAATTTGAGCGTGATATCTTTACCAACACTTCTTCTAGCTGTTATACGTATGTTTTGAATAAATTTTAGAGTTGGCTATTTCCAACTTTTGTGCTCTGGTTTTACGTGAGCTCGCAATGCCCAAGCTTTTTTGTTTACTATGTCTCGCTAATATCTATTACGATAATAGTCGCATTCAATAAATATTATATTCAGAAGATTGATAGAAAAAAAAAAATAATTAATTAAATAATTTGTAAAATTTGAGAAAACAATTTATTGAAAAAAATTACAAAGATTAGGCTGGACAATTTGTTGTACTTGGTTAATTTGTTGACACATGAAAATATTTTATACAAAAGTTGCTAATCACATAATTAAAATATATCAAATAAATAAATCAACAATTAAAAACATAGTTACAGGAAAAAAAATATTGAAAGTTTGACATATTTATTTATCATAAAATATCATAATTTATCAGAAATGGATATTTAAAAATAAATTAATGTGTATATATATACATTAAAAAATGATTGAATGACATATTATACTA
Source organism: Triatoma infestans (assembly GCA_011037195.1). Taxonomy (NCBI): domain Eukaryota; kingdom Metazoa; phylum Arthropoda; class Insecta; order Hemiptera; family Reduviidae; genus Triatoma; species Triatoma infestans. The sequence goes on from JAAEAF010009429.1 coordinate 18,536, forward strand.
TAAAGTTTAAACATTTAATATATCAAATCTATCATTGAATCTTTAGACGACTTTGTTTCAGGTGCTTAATCAAATCTCTTTTCATTTTTTATTATTCATTATCTACCTTTCTTTCATAATATGTCATTTTTGATAGATTGCAGTTTTGACTTGAGATCAGTTTTTACTATTCATTTATGGATTCATGATCAGTTTATACTTATTTCATTATATAAAAAGGATACATCACTTAGAAAGAATAATATCCCATCATCACGTCCCTAATTGAGCTCGCAGTTCAATCCGTGGTTCTAAGGAAGCTCATCAGAATGGGCAGTGGCCTTTTCATAAACAAAGATGGCTAAATTTTTTTTTTTCTCTAGGAACCGCTAACGTCCTCCACCAGCTAAATACTAATCGTTATTCTCCAAATTGGAGTACTAGCAGCTGCCATGGTTCGAAAGATATTATTGAGAAGATAATGACCCATAAGCAAACAACGGTTGATTCTAATTCATTATTACCCAATCTATGGGTTTTGAGAAGCCATAGGAAAAACATTGATTAAGGAAAAGTTATGGAGAAGCTAATCAATTATCTAGAGACCACTATAGAGAGGTTCGAGGCAGTCAAAGGGCTCATTAGCGACTTCAAATACCAACTCGTCCTTATCCCGTATCCCTAAAATTCTTAAAAGTCTAGGCTCCCAAACTCGTGTCAAACTACTTTGACCAGCTCTATCAACGCGCCTAAACGTCAGAAGATCAACAAAATAGATTAAACTTCCATTTACTTTCACCTAAACATAACCCCCCCAAAAATTAATATTTCCGCGAATATACTCGAAATAGGTATTAAAATATAGATTTTCGTATGATGTATTGTTGGCAACGGTTTAAAGTAAATCGTTATAGTTGTTTTAAAAATTGCGAAACTAATAATAAAAGTCCTTTCTGTTATGTCATACATCTAGACGGACAGCTTTTGACTGAAAACTTCGTATCGGATTGTCCAAATTGGATATCAAGTTTGATGTTATATGATTTTTGAATTTGATATATTTTGTTGCTACAAAACACACACACATACGCGCACGCGCGCACACATACCCACGCACACAAACATATATATATATGCCGCGTATTTTTAAGCGAATCGATAACGGAGGGAACAATTAGTTGTGGGAGACCCCCTTACTGTGTTTGAGATCTGACTGGTCACACGGCTGAGCCAGTAGTATTTTCTATTATTCTATTTATATGAAGATTCATGCTATTTTTTATTCGTTGTATACTATATTACAATTGATGCCTTGCACAATATTGCATTGATTAAAGGATCATGTGTCAAACCTGTTGAGGTGATCTAGTAAGCAGCGCCGTCTGCATTTCTCATTATATCTAGCTCAGCGAGTCAGTTTCAAGTTTGCTTTTGTACTCCTAACTAGGTATTAGTCGTTCACCTGCCTGCAACTGACGGCCATCTTTGAATCCGCAGCACATGGTTACTAAAACCGGAACTCTATTATTTTTTGCAGCTCCAAGCAACTAATTAATCCAGTTTGAATTTCATTTTATTCAAGACATCTCGTCACAAGCACTTTCAAGAGGGATTATTACGATCTTCTCAATTAATTCTTTATCAGGTTGGGACTCCAAGGTTGGTGGTAAGAACAGTTATTTGGTCCTTTTCCCATCCTAATTTCCTGCGATTGGTTATTATTATTATTGCCAATATCTACTTTAACATTCTTGCACCAGTAGCTAAGGACTAGGCAACTTTAAGGAAGCATTTTACAATATTACGCATATTGCTGTGATCATCAACTAAATTGAAGCGATTTAATTTTCATCACTGACAATTTCATGCAAATTGCAATTTATTATTTAATACCTAATATTAAATTCTTGAACTCATTTAAGGAACTAGTACCAGTCGAATCTGATAGCTGCATTACACAGCTTTTTGCCAGTCAGAGTGTGGCCAGTCAGATATAGCAAACTTACTTCATTTCTAGTGCACTGTGGATCTGTCACATCCAGAGCTGGTCCACCGTTGAATTGAAGCTGGTTCGCAAGGCTCGTTCTTGCATCCATAGTTTCAGACGCCAGTCCCTAGGATCTGCATGTGAGCTACATCAATATCCAGGCCATTAACAGTGCGTTCCATATCAACGTTGCCCGCTGAAGACCAGGAATCGGGTTATCACTGAAATCCTTTACGTGTAGTGACGGAAATAAATGCAAGGTTCAATAGAAAACTTCAGAATTCATTCTTATTACCCATCTACCTGAATCCCAATTTTTAGCAAGTGGAATAGTTCCCAGTAAATATTCCATTATATATATATATATATAGTAGGTTGCCAAAATTAGTAGCTCGAGAAATTATTTTGAAAAGGATTTCGTGGTATGAGGTATGGGAAAATATGTGTTTGCAAGTGGGAGTCCCACTATTTGATTTCAGTAATTGTAATATATGGAAAAGTAACCTGGAAGTCTTTCTGAATAGACTGAAAATGCAATTGCTAGAGCGAGTCAAGGTCAACATCATTTGATTTACCCCAAACTTCAGTACAGGATGAGCTATATTAGTATAAAAAAGTTCGATGTGGCTAAATTAATATTTAAGGCGAGGGCAGAAGCCCTTTATCTGAACTATGATCCTTTCAATCCAGACGCTAACCATCTTTGTTCATTATGTAATTTAAAACAGAAAGAAGATGTAATACATTTCGTTGGGATTTGTCCGATACTGGTTCCCTACAGGCTCCAATATTTCAATAAAAGAGTATTATCATTTGATGAAATTTGTAATATTTTAAATGGGTCAGATAATTGGAACAAGCTATGTAAATATTTAAAGGTAGCCTTGCAGTATAGAGGAATACTAATTAAATAATTCAATTATTAATTGTACTTTATTCTTTAGTCGAAAGATTTTTTATTGTATGTATTTTTGTAAGTATAAAGTAGCAACAGGCAGACGGTTTTCTAACCATTGCCTCAAGAGTTTTGTTTATTTTAAATACGAAGGAGACGAAATACTTTTATTTTTGTTTTTATGTTTTTGATACATTGTAAATATTTATGTATACTAGTTTCTAAATAGAACTTTATTTTTATTATTATTATTATTATTATTATTATTATTATTATTATATATAGATGTATATGTCGGAGAATGAAAAGAAAATTTGGGCAAACTAATATGAAGAAAAAAAAAATTCATGTGATGCAGAAGGAATTTAAATATGATGATTAAAATTATGAATTACTGTTATTATTATTATTATTATTATTATTATTATTATTATTATTATTATTATTATTATTATTATTATTATTACTACTAAATGATGTGGTTGTTACACATGGAAATGCAAATTTGAATTTAGATTGATATGGAGAACGGGTGTAATTGTTACATAGATTGTTTTGGTCAATTAAATTATATTGTTTCTATTGTAACCGTGTGTTCTAGTGTATTTGGGATCAGAGACATTTTCCGTGGTAGCCTGCTTCATTTTGTGGTCATCGACCGGTTTCGGGCGTTCGCCCATTTCAGGATGCGTTTTTCAGACAGTGTGCCAACACAGACTCGTATAGAATAACTTAGTTTCACACTCAGTTAAGTTTTAGTTTTGAAACTAAGTTACTCTATACGAGTCTGTGTTGGCACACTGTCTGAAAAACGCATCCTGAAGATGGGCGAACGCCCGAAACCGATCGATGACCACAAAATGAAGCAGACTACCACGGAAAATGTCTCTGATGCTTTCCAGCTCTGCGGAACCAACCACCACAACATTCTAGTGTATTTGTTTATTTCTAAAGTATGAAACATGACAACATGTTAAGCCAGGGGTCAATAAATGTAACATCTAATGATTTTTAGCTTCGACATGCATATATACATGTCGAAAAACACAGAAAAATAATTTATTCATATGACTACCGGAAATTATTCAAATAAATTTAAGAAATACAAAAAGAAGAAAAAAAGATAAACCAATATAAAAAGGTATAACTGTAAGTATTAAAAGTATATCCAATTAACAAATTAAGTTCCTGTTAAATTTCTAACTAGACTGTACGGAATTTTCTGAAAACAATTTTTTCCTTCAAAATAAGTGTTTATATATTTATAAAATAACAACCGACACGCACACAAATATATACATAAAGGCGGATAGCGAATAAATTACAAGTGAACAATGTAATTACTCTAGCTCTCTCTGTGGGGTGTGGTGGGGTGGGGGATTAACACGAAACACATTGAAAATGTTGTGCTACCCACGGGTGAATGTGATGTAGCGGTGAAGTGTGCTTGGGAATAGGGTGCGACGACAGGCACCTCGGACAAAAACATAGAATTACACGACAAACACTGCAAACAGATATATATATATATATATATATATACATACATACCTACACACACACACACACACACACACAAACACACATAAACACACAGAAATCTCACACCATGAGCACACAGTATTCGCTCACTAAAAGAAGAGTACGACAATAAATTCATTTCCTGTGTAACAGAAAAACGTCCGGAACCATTACCTTTCCTCGCCCGGTCCATACGGTTCAGGCAGCTCATAGCCTGGTGGGGTAGGCGCTCCACTGTTCCCAATCCCTCGTATACTCGTATACTGGAAACTCAGTCGCGGTGGCGGCAGGGTGTTTTAGGTTAGTGAATGTTGTGGGACCAACAACAGTGGGAGATACTACCAAAACACACTGTAAGGTTTGCCAACAGTATACTGGCTGCTTGCGCACAACTCTGGTGGGTTCCAAGTAATGTTACTAAGCTACTACCACACCCAGTATTGCGCCAGTATATATATACAGAGAAAGAGAGGTATTGAGGGAGAGAGAGAGATAGAAAAACCGGATAAACTCACACTCTTTACAACATCTCACAATTCTCATCTGACTCTACTCCTCTTCATTTCACTGCACCCACTTTAATGAGGCTTTTATACATAAAAAAGAAACGAAAAGAAAAAAGGGGGAAAAAAATTACGAAAAAAGAAAACTTGAAAATACATTTTATTTTATTTTTTTTTCTTTCACAATAACATCGCTTCACTTACAAATACCTTAACAATAAACTCGAAACTTGAAACTTTTTTAATACACGGGAAAATTTAATCTTTTTACTTTCTCTTACTTCTTGAAAAAGTTAGTAATTGTGATCGTGTCAAATTTTTAAAATTGAGTTTTTACTTTAACTACATGTTCGAGATCCAATGAGTCGACAAAAAAGTTTTTTTAGCGAATGTGGTCGGTGTGTTTTTATATTTTTATTTTGTAATATGCCTACAAGTACCATTGATATTAACATTTAATAAGATCTACATTTTACTTCTTTTAATTATGTTGTGAAAATAAATTTGTTAATGGATATGTACAATCTTGGAAGTGAATATTAACTGCTGACAATAAATCAATTAAATTACAGTAAATTAATAAAATAGAAATAATAAAAAAAAAATTTATCACCAGAACTGGTGTTCTGGCAATAACCATCGTCTTCTAGTTCTTGATAAATAGCTGATATAATGGTACCACAAAAATAATGCGAACCACAGCAGAGAGAGGAGAAGCCCTCTCTGGTTAACAGAGACTACTCTCTGACTTAGGCAGGCTAGAGTGGGAGAACCCGGTATATAAGCCAGTGGGAATCTCTAAAATATCTATCAGATACAACCATAAACGACGGTACATCGCATCGTGTCATATCTTTACTCACACCATTCATTCTATCATTTTACATTATAAAGTCCAGTGCAGTTAGTGTAAACTTAGCTACATTATATTAGTGTCTTCATATCTCGTTCATTTAATCAAATCTAATTTCACTCCTCAACAACTCCATTATACTGATAAGCCTAGCTCTGTCGCTTCAAAGATTGGGCAGTTATTATATTAGGTGGGTGAAATCTTGAACCATATGAATCACATGAACAATGTGAAGTTTGTAGAGATATTGTCTGCTTGGACCATGATCGTGTTCGTTAACTAAGGTTAACGGGTAAAAACATTTTTTAAATTTAGTTTCTACCTTAAACGAACCGATATTTTTTTTTTTTTTGTAATAGTCCTTTTTTTTGTGAATTTTGTTACTTCTTTTCCCACTGTAATGGAATCGTTTGATGTGATTCTTGATGTAGTAGATGTCTTGAAGAGGGCGGAAGTTAGTTGAGAGATTTTGGAAGTTAGTGCATCGAATTATTAATACGGATTTTATAAAAATAAACTGTATTTTAACAATAATTTTAACGTATAAATGGTAACTAATAACTAGCAAAATACTTAGGAATAAATAGAAGATAAATAAGTAATAAATTAGAATGATAAAATAAACGAACTAAGATGCACTACTAAAAGATAATAAGTTTAAATGAAACTGTGTATAGTCGCGTAAACTGCTGCTCGTGTATATGGACGTGCTCGTATCGTCGTATAAGATATAATAATCCCTCGTTGTATATGATAGAGTTTATATATCGGTGTTGGCCACACTCACACCAAGACATCTGTCCTAGTGTGCGACCTTGTGCGACCTTCGTAGTTTGCTGACCTTATTTAGGTCAGTGGCCAACCTTATCGGTGCTTGCTTTGATGTAAAGTATTGAAAAGGGCTTTGTTGTTTGTTTGGCCGGCATTGTCTTGAAGACGGCGGCCTGCTAGGTCACTGGTTATAAATTGCTCTTTTATTACTGCCATCCTTTGTTAAGATAGCAGCTGGCTGGAACCACTTTGACATTGTTCCATGTCATTACACCACTCTTCAAGGCTTCTTTTCTCTGTGCCCTTAGATTCCAGTTTACCTTTGACTTACGGCTTTGGAAGCTTAGTGTAAGATGGTTTAATATTGTTTTTCCTTAGCTCCCTTCTTAGCAAGGCGATGCATTTTCAGAAATCCGGCATGTAATTTTATCCAGTCTAATCCGATCGTTAATCCTTTTTGTTTCCAGGTCATCTAATATTTTGTGGATTTTTTCAGTTACACAGAAAGAACTTTATAATTTCATAAACTTTACAGTGAGATATAGCTGTATGTGTAAACCTGAAATATTTTTTTGTATCCAGTCCAAATTATCGCTAATTGCTAAGGCCTCAGCTTGATTGTTGGAACATTGGTTGTCCAATCGGAACATTTCTTTATGAATTTCCTGTGTGTGTGTGTGTGTGAGAGAGAGTGAACGAAATATATCAAAAACAAAAAAAATCGCAGGAAGCTTGAACTTGCTATTCTGTTAAATACTGTCACATCATCTAACACAAAGGTTTCGCGCAAATTCTATGAACCGGAAATGCGACCCTACTGAAATGATTTTTCATTTTTTCGTGATTTTTTTTTTTTTTTGAAAACGGCATTAATGACGGTATAAACTATCTACATACTTGAATAATAACAACTTAATGGCAAATTTTCTTAACACTTACAATTCATATTAATGTGTAAAACCGTCGTCATTTTTATGGAGAAAATCACAAAAAACGTGAACAATCTATTCAGTAATGTCGCACTTCCGCATCAATCGATTTTCTACAAACTGGAAATTTTGGCAACTTATATAAGTCTAATTAATATTATTTAGTTGACAGAATTGTATAAAACACTGTTGAACTGAAGTAGCACTTCAGAGGAAAACATAACCCCTACCATTCCACAAAAGCCCCATAAAAGAATTTTCCTGGTGAAATGCTTCGAATAAAAGTTGTCGAAATCCCGACTTTGAAGAAAATCGGATGACCGGAAGTGCGACGTTACTGAATAGATTTTAC
>JAAEAF010009430.1:0-37988 GCA_011037195.1 Triatoma infestans
AGGTGTTGGAGAAAGTAAAAAAAAGTTTTTGTTTAAGATAATTACAACATTGTCCTGATGATAGTTATTAAGGTAAACTACCAAAATCATGTACGACAGATAATTACAAAAGACGAAGTTGTATGTGCAGTAAATACTGAGAAACTACAATGCTACAAGGCTTTGAATGTAGAATGACCCGGGATAACAACAGAATAAGATTAAATTATTCAGCAATAAAGATGTCAAATGTCAATGAAAATCTATAAAAAAAAAAAATCGAAAAGGCTGTAAGTTGTATACAATGGAACCAGTATACTGGGTATTGAGTTTTAGGACATCAAAAGTCTCGTATATACATATATATACGAGACGCACATAGTTTCTCTAAACTGTTTTTCAACTTGTCTTCCGGTCAAAAGAGTTTTGACTGATCAATAATCTGGACATTCCTTGATGTTCCTGAAGGATATAATCTGTGACAGACAAAATTTTTTGCAAGCAAAGCAACTCACTTTCCCCTTAAAGCAAATATAATCTTCTTAGTATATCCATAAAAAAAGAAAAAAAAACTTTTTCTAATCCAATTTCCCACAAAGCTACCCTGGAAAAATCTTTAAAATTCAACTTTTTTAGAAAATGCTTGTGATGTGAAACACCCATACAGACGATTTCATTAAACTTTTCTCTACTTCAAACTGACAAGTTTTTTTTTCTAAACTTAAAATTGTTAAACATTTTTAATTTTTCGTTAAGTGTATAGTATAATTATTTTTGTTTCAAGCAATTACCGTAAACATTGAAGAAAAATATAAAGCGTATAATAAATAAGAAATAAAAATGAAACATTTTCAGCAAACTAAAACGTAATTTGAGTATTTAGATGGAGAGAGAAAACTATTGCACAATAATAGAATAACGTCCCCTCCTTCAAATGCAACTGTTGAACTTGCATATCGTATTTATTGTATGTATGTGCTATATCAGCATAAACAATTCCCCCACGTGGATCAAATTACTAACGTAATCATTTTATTAAAAATCAAGGGCAGACTATTATAATCAACATAAATATATAGCTATTTATTATTAAAAAAAAATCTGCTAAGAAAAACCCAACTTTTTATATTACTGTTAAGTCTTATAATTATAAATGATAATATTTCTGTAAAATTGTAACGTTTACAATGTTCAAATGGGCTGGCCATAAAAGAAAAAAGGTGTTCTATATCTGAGCAGACTTGTATGGACTTCCCTCTGTCAAAACCAATAAAGCTTGTCAGTTTAATTTAAAACCTAACTGACAAAGCTAAAAAAAAACCTAAAGTCAATTTTTTTCAGAATAATACAAGATATAGTGATAGTTTTTATCTGTGCACTGATCGTTACAAATGTAAAGAAAATCTATATTCAATGGAGAATATATTCTACATCTGAAGATTATATTAAAGAAAAAGTGCATAACGGAAAGATAGCTATTCGTCTCTTAAGTGGAATACTGCGGAATCTGTGCTTACAATGATCGATATAACGGAAAAAGCTTATTTATTCCAAGATTGTGGAAAATATCTTCTATTATACTTCGCATAAATGCGAAGCTTAATCGCTCACGAAAAAAAATCATGAAGAAAGTTAAAAGGGTACAAAATTTATTTTGAATGGATGGAAGAGGCTAAGGAAGGGCGATATCTTGATAGAAAGTGATATAACTCGAGATTAAAAGACGAGGAATGGGAAAAATTCTGGTTTTATACGGTCATATGTAGACGATGTCAGAGATAAGATAGTTTTTGGAATGGAGGAGAAGGCAAGGTAAGTCATGGATAATGTGGAAAATCGGAGTGGAAGAATTGATGACCTTTGAGAAATGGGACCCGATGAATGAAGACGATGATAATTCTTGGAGGCAACCAATTGGATATATGTCTGTATAAATATATAAGTATTTTAAAAATACCAAATTTCGGATAATTTATAAAATATTACCATAATTAATATTATAAAAATAAACAGAAAGTTGATTAAACATGAAGGAAGTAATGAGTGATTATTCAATTTTGGCAAAAGATAAAAATAAACGTTGACGCATTTGATGTGTTTTATATAGAGAAAACCTCTGTAGGATATTTTCAAATTCAAAAATTCAAAATTCTATTTATTGTTTTTAAAGTTACAAATTGTATAGCAAGGGTTCAGTTCCCATAATTAAATAAGATAAAACCTGTTTCTTTTGTATGTTAAAACAAAGTTAAATATATTCCTTATATATAATTTTGTTGCGGAAACGTAACTTAATAAAATTAAACAAACTAGAACCTGGAATCAGGTGTTAATATAAAATAATAATCTTTACCTACCGATTTTTGATAACATACACATAGTATAGTTACATCCAAAAACAAAGAGTTCTCCTATTTTTATCATAATTATCATTTTACACATATTGCTATAGATTTTCTCTTATTTCCAAACATTTTTTTTTACATAATCAAATAGGTTTTTAATGTTGTATAAGCTGGTACAGTTTAAAATATTCTCTAGTATATCATTTTTTGCTTGATATTTTTTGATTGAATCCGACTAAAAAAATTGTTCTCTATGTGTGGCAAAAGTTTTACAATAAAACCTATTAGATATTCAATATGTATTATATATCTTCCCAAAATAAATGACTTTCAATGGGATGATATTTGTATTAGAAGGAACAAGACACACATCTCCGTCAGAAATTAAATATTACACTCAGAACCAAGCGGAACAGCCTCTTCTGTATCATTAAAAAAAAAAGATAATAGCTTTTAAGGTGAAAGAATAATTCTTTAAAGAAAACAATGATAACAATACTAATTCATGTATACAAAACCGTGGATTTTTCTCTAAGCCTTTTCTGGTAGAAAAATGGTAAAATGGTTAAAACTAAGTATTTTAAGCGAACTGACTTCCTGATGACATGTTTTGGAAGCTGTGTAAATAAAAAAAAGCCAGCCAGTCTACCTGTGAGGAGGGACCAAGGCACCACTGGGTCCATAAAGCTACCCCAAGAAAAACAACAACCAGTAATCTTCTATTTTAATTTTCCCAAAATGTAGAAAATTGTTTTATGGTTCCATTCATATAAACATCGTCCAAATAATAAAACATTTTTTTTTAAACATGCCGACACACGCTAATATCATTTAAAACAGAGAAATCTATGAAAAATATAGTGGAAATCCACTATGATCTTGAAAAATTCGTAGCAATAAGAACGAAATGTCCCTCTAGCATATGTGATAACCTGTTATAAAAATAACAATAGGCAAAAGAAACTAGAAATAATATAAAAATAACTTAGGCACTTACTTGGGTTTAATTTTGAAAATTGTAGCAATAGTTGGATTAGGTTCTTCATTTTCAAAAGTTGTGATGACAACCTCCTGATGACCGGGATCTAACAACACTTCTTTCAAATCAAGAAACTGGTCCCTGCTTGATGGTCTTGACGTGGAAAACACATGAGAGGTAGTTTCTTGTAGAAATAAAGATGAAGATGTAACTATTTGACCAGTACCTCCTCCTCCGCCGCCTCCAGAACCTGATGAATTTGTTCTTTCTAAAAATTTTCTTCTAAACGAATTATAGGCAGCCTTTGGTGGATCAGCACCATTATCACTGTACTTCACCCGGCCATGAGAAGGCACCAGTCTGGGGAAAAAAAATTGAAAATAGAAATGATAAAAAAAAAAAAAAATTGCTAAATAATTCAAAAGTACTTGTTAGTATTACAGTTATGGAATTTTGTTCAACTATATATATAAACAATTCCCTGAGACACGCTGAAAGCAAGTGGAAAATTCATAGGTTTATTCCTGACTAATAAAGCAATCCCAAAAATATATTACATTTAAAGCAATGCTGTGAAGAAATTTGGTGAGGAACGGTCAAGAAAGAAACAATCAATCGACAGAGTTTGCTGCCTTCATCAAGGCATTAATATATAGATAGTATTGAAGATGTAGAAAAAGAATGTTTAGTGGAACATTGAAAGTTACAACATTTGTTACAGCACAGAAACATAAAAAAAGAAAAGAAAATTAAAAATTATTAGTTACTTGTTTTTAAATCATCTACAGAAAAAAAATGAACCTAAACTGAAAATTAAAATTCTTCAAGAAAAAAATAAATAATCAACAAACAATTGCATGATTACAGTAATTAGTATTTAATCATTCAATAAGTTTTTGTAATTTTTCAATTTTTTTTTTTAACGGGGTATGCACTGTGACCTGAAAGATCTTTTGTACCCCTCCCCTACAAAGCCTTCTCAATTCACTGCTGGCCTCCGGGCAGAGCTCTCTAGCTGCAGACAAAACTGCCCATCACCGTTCAGTGAGCTGTAGAGGCTCCTAGGAAGATAAAGCAATTTTTCCATATATTATGTTACTCACTTGGAATTTTACCATAAAAAAAAAGTGTTTAAATTATACGTTGCATAAGCAAAAATAATTATAAAAATCAATATCATTTAAATAAATGAAATTCCATAATCTTTAAAAATGATTACATATTATAGTCCTAAATGACCTGATCTCATCCACCACCTACTCTCTTTTCACTCTTTAGAGCTAAATCACTAAAAGGTGAAAACTGGAATTTAAAGTATAAGTAATGCTGAAAGAAAGGTTATAATTTCTTACTGATCAAGCAATTCTTTAGGGAAGAAATATTTCACTATCAACAGAAAATCCCTGGGCATTATGAACGCATCATTTATGTTTTAATTGATAAAGCCCATTAATAAAATTAATTCATGCACATATTAAACTCCAAAAAAATAACAATAATAATTAAATATTATTATTTAAATTATATAACAATAATATTATTTAAAAAAATCTAGGCAGAAGTTTTTAAGTCATTAAAACAGAGTTCACAAAGCGGCCAGCAGAAGCAGTTTATTAGTTTATTCTATAAAACTACAATAAATAACTATAATAAATAACAGATTCTGGCCCTTCACTATACACAAAATTTAAACATTAACAATATCAAAACGAAGATACAAAGAAGCTACAATAGATCTTTTAAATTACAGCAGTTTTGTAACTACTCCCACTAAAAAATATCTTCCTAAGCTAGAGAAATACCATGGAATCACAATTTTGAAAGAAAAAATTCATTCAACTTCAATTTGTCAACTAAATAATAATAAACAAGAAAAGTCAATATATTATGGAATTCGTTTCTCTGCAGATATTAGAGAAATGTTTATATAGCAATTAATTTCCCAAATAAGTAAATTTTTAATGTGTTTTACTCAAAAAAAAAAAAAAAAAACAACAAAAAAAAGAGTTTTATAACTAAAATAATAAAAAATAGGGCATCGAGAAAGTAAACACAATAAAACTAATTAAGAAAAAGAAGACAGACAACATTAAATTTGAAAACTCAAGACTTCTCATAATTGTAAAGTTGAGCAATTTCATTTCTTTCTTCTTGTGAAAGTTTTAGAAGCTCAACCAGAAATATTCAAATAATATTAATTTAATTAACTGAATATCAAAACTGAAGTATAATGCTCAAAACACACCTTTAGACAACAATCTCTTTAAAAAACAAAACTTACAATACACTTATCTGATTATAGAAACTTTAAATGATTTCACTTTATTAATAACAATAAACGGATTATTTGGATGAATCCAAGAAAAGAAATAGAAAACGGACCACTCATTGTTGAGTAAGTATTAAAAAGTACCCAGACTTAGTTTGTGCTTCAGAACAAAAATGGATAAGTTCAAAAAAAGGAAATTTAAAAATGAGACTTTACTTATTTCTCAATTGAAAGGTTTATGTAATATATGCATTAAAAATTATTATAGAAAACAAAAGATTTCTCTCTAAAAAAAAAAATAGAAAATGATGCTGCTTTAAAAAAATAACTTTATACTATTAATTTTTTCTAATAAATCCTGGAAAACCCTAATTTTCTTTTCTTTATTAATTAATATAGAAGCTATCAAATTTTTCTACTAGAAGAAATATAATAAATAATAAAGTAAGTAGTAAGGAAGATTAAAAGAATAAACCATTAAAAAACAAATTTAATAAGTACTGCATAAGTTGAATTAAAATGTTCAATCTTGTCTAAGACATAAATTTCAAAAATTTGTTTTCCAAAAATTATAATGTTATAGTCGCTACTATTTTAATAGAAAGAAATAGTTCCCTTTCAAAATTCATTGCCATTGCATAGAAATGTAACAGATAGGTCCTTAAAGAAGAAATTTAGATTTAAGACAAAAAAAATTCAAACAAATCAAAATGATATGACCTGAAACTTACATTTCCAAAATAATATTATGGAAAGTAAGAAATAAGAAAATGCAAATGCTATTTGCAGATAACAGCAGTTTCAATGTTAATTTTTTTTTCTTTAAAGATAAAATTATTAAATTAAGCCCAGAATCTTGTAAAAAATTCATTTAAAAATTATTTGGTAACTTCAGCAACAGCAGAATTATATTTTAAAGAGTGATTATTCACACTAAGAGAGAGACATTTTCCAAAATAAACATTTTTTTATCACCAAATTCCATCCAGTAACTTGTAACTAAAACTTCTGTTCTGAAAAAACTAAATACTTTACTTATCATGCCCAGAATTTCTTGAACTTAATTTTATGCACTAACAACAAAAATTTAATTGTATTTACTTAAAAACAAAGAAATGAACTAAGAAGATCCAGCTTAAAAATGGCAGTATCTCTAGCTTAAAATATTTTGAGTTACACTTCAATCAATTTGAGATCTATGAATTTAGAATAACATATCTAAGATTAAAAGCCTGGCATATATATATCTTGAATTTTTATTAGTTAATTCATGTCAAATGTCAATAAAGTAAAATTATGAAAAACTATCAAAATGTCATCTTTTTTTGTTAAATCTTGTATCCGAAATACATCTTCTTTCAATGAACATAATAAAGTAAGTTGACTTTACTTAAAGAAAGTAAGTTTAAAAGCAGAGTTATTGTAAATAATATGACTGAACAAAGATATGAATGTTTCATATTGTGATTTTATAGAAGCAACTACATACTATGAACACCACAAAGTCAGCATGTTTTATCATGTGATTATATTAGAAATAAACCATATATCACAGTTATTTTCTTAAATTAAAACGAAATGTTGATCAGAATTCAAGTTAAACTACCAATTCAAGTTGAATTTTACACTCACCTTAATAATTGCTTTTTTGAAAACTAATTTCTTTGTAATTATAGTAACAATTATTGTCAATCCGCACTAAATCACTATTCACTTTAACTAAATTAATGATTTGTAACATTAATTTTAGATTTCTCATATTTTTAACTTAATAGATCGATTTGAAGTATTAACTTTTTAAGTAAGTTGTAACTTCTGAGGAAATAAATCACTATTTACAATTACTAATTTAAAAAACACCAAAACCAAAAAAGTGAAAACAAAAATCATAATAATTAGAAACACTTGGTTAGAGATAACACACTTAGACACTATATAACCTAGCCATCTTATGTATGTGTATACATATATATATATAAAACATTATAAAGGTATCCATTGTAATGGAGATAATTAATTATTTATATCGATATTAACTGTTATCTAAAACATATTTTAATTTTATAATATTCAGGCCTTCAACCTAAAAATATTTAAGCTTAAAAATGAAATATTAAAATTGAACGCCACAACCCACATAACCATAGCAGAACCTACAGTCGCGCATAACCTTAGTGTATAACCTTCGGTCTCTTAGAATGACAGACACACCTAAGTTTTTACTTTGTTTAGTGTGGTTTTTAAGCTGAAATTTAAAGTGAAATTGTGTATTTTTGTTTTAATTAGTGTTATTTTGAAACTTTATAAAAATAATTTCAATATTTGCAAGTGTGTGAGTGAAAATTTTTAGTGAGTCCTTGAGCGTAATAAATGACTGTTGTTTCGTTCAAGTAAGTACAAAAAGAACAATTTTCTTTATTCTGGAAAGTAACTTTATTCTATCATAATAAAAAAATGCCATCTTCTAATCCTTTACCGCCGAAAGAGAATTCATTGTTCAAAAGAATTATAAAATGTTATGAGCATAAGCAGTATAAAAATGGCTTGAAGTTTGCTAAACAGATACTAGCAAATCCTAAATTTGCTGAACATGGTGAAACTCTAGCGATGAAGGGTTTGATTACAAATTGTTTAGGGAGAAAAGAAGAAGCTTATGAACTTGTGCGGCGTGGGTTGCGAAATGACCTCAAATCACATGTATGTTGGCACGTGTATGGCTTGCTTCAGAGATCGGATAAGAAATATGATGAAGCTATTAAATGCTACAGAAATGCACTTAAATGGGATAGAGACAATATACAGATACTCAGGGATCTTTCTTTGCTTCAAATACAAATGAGGGATTTAGAAGGATATAGGGATACTAGATACCAACTTTTTATGCTGAGACCTTCACAGCGCGTATCATGGTTGAGTTTTGCAATGGCATATCATCTATTGAAGGACTATGAAATGGCATTGAAAATATTGGATTGCTTTATGAAAACACAAACTGATAGTAATTATGATTATGAACATAGTGAACTGCTTCTTTATCAAAATATGGTGATTAGAGAATCTGGTGATGCCGAGGGAGCTTTGAAGCATTTGTTTGAGTGCAGATCTCAAATATGCGATAATTTGTCAGTTGAGGAAACAATAGTGGATTTGTTATTAAAGCTTGGCAGGGGTAAAGAAGCAGAAGAATGGGTGAGAAAGTTGTTGGAAAGAAATCATGAAAATACTAGTTACTATGATCTCCTAGCTCGTGCTACTAATAAGGTATCTGACAGTGAAAGGCTAGAACTTCTGTTGGAATTTAAGCGAATCGATCCCAAGACTAGGACACCAGCCAGATTGATATTAAACTATGCTCATGGTACTGATTTCTTCTTGTACGCAGATGAATATTTGAGTTCTGGTCTGCGAAAAGGTGTTCCTTCATTGTTCGTAGACGTACGTTCCTTGTACAAAGACTCCAAAAAGGCTGACATTCTAGGAAAATTAGTTTTAAGCTATGAAGATTCACTTATGAAACGTGGTACATTACATGCAGATAAAGATTTGGAAAAAGAACCACCTTCTACCTTACTCTGGACTTATTTTTATTTATCTCAGCACTATGATCATCAAGCTGACTCTGAAAGGGCTATGAAATATATTGACATGGCTTTAGATCATACTCCTACTCTTATAGAATTATTAGTAGCCAAGGCAAAAATCTATAAACATGCTGGTAATGTATATGCTGCATATAGCTGGGCAGCAGAAGCCCAGTCTCTGGATACTGCTGATAGATATGTTAATTCAAAATGCGCCAAATATATGTTGAGGGCAGATAAAATAATGGAAGCAGAAGATATGTGCTCCAGATTCACACGAGAAGGTGTACCTGCAATGGAAAATTTAAATGAAATGCAGTGTATGTGGTTTCAAACAGAATGTGCACTAGCCTATCAGCGATTAGGAAACTATGGTGAAGCGTTGAAGAAATGCCACGAAATTGATCGTCATTTCTCAGCCATTATTGATGATCAATTTGATTTTCACACATACTGTATGAGGAAGATGACTCTAAGATCTTACGTGGGCTTACTTAGATTGGAAGATGTTCTCAGATCGCACAGATTTTACCAAAGGGCAGCACGCTGTGCTATAGAAGTCTATTTAACACTATATGATAAACCTATTGAAGAAGATAAAACTGAAGACAAGATTAAAGAAGATAATATGGCTCCAGCTGAACTTAAAAAGCTGCGCAATAAACAGAGAAAAGCTCAGCGAAGAGCAGAACGTCAGCAAGCTGAAGCATCAGCAGCTGAAAAGAGAGAGCAGCATAATAAAGCAAGGCAAACACAAGGTGACCAAGATGATAGCCCTGTCCAGGAAGAACTGATACCAGAAAAGTTGGCCAGAGTGTCAGATCCACTTGAACAAGCAGTTAAGTTTATGGAACCACTCAAACAACTGGCTCCTGACGCTTTGCAGACTCACTTGTTAGGCTACGAAATATATTGGCGCCGCAGGAAGCCTCTCATCTTGCTCAGACATGTTAAGGAATTAACTGATAGATGGCCAGATCATCCAAAAGTACATGAGGCTTTAGTTAAGTTCTGTATAGAGATAAATTTGTGGAAGGATTCATTGGATCCGATTGTTGTTAAGGTGATAACAAAAGTGATGGAACCAATAATACGTGGAAGAACACCAGAGCAAATAAACAATGATTACTTGGAAAATCATCGCCATAATCTACCTTCTTTGTTACAAGCTGCAAGAGTAATGTATAAACTGGATAGAAGTACACAAAAGGAAGCAATCAAGATAGCCACTAGTCTATCTGATGACTTGGAAGGTATTACATGGCAGAATTGTGCTGAAGTAATCTCTGCCATGAGAGCTGGAGATTTTGGACAATGTGAAAATGAAATAGAGAGCTACCGCGCTAAGTGTTACAAGAGATTCCCACGGGCTGTTGCATTCTTTCCCAAAGGAAAGCTAGGTAAAGCAACAACAGCTGCCTATGCTACGACTGGTAATAAGGATTCAGAAATTGAGGAGACTGGCAGTGAAGAACACACCAACATATCTTCTCCGGTGACTAAAAAAGTGGACGCTGAAGAAGAATTTCAAGAAAAAGCGGGTCCCAAAGAGATAGACGATTATTTCTTTAATTAACGGTTAGTAAGACCAAAAAAAAGTTTTATTTTTTGGTTAAGCTGCCAAATTATTACCAGCTAGTCTGTCAGCCATGACCTGAAGATGGCACAAGATTAAGCCTTCCAAATGTAAGAACCATAAGGACAGAAAAAAAATCGTGCTTACTAAATAAACAAAAAAAAAATTAAATGAAATTAATAATAATAAATAAAAAAAATAAAATGTAGAACGGGTCTGTTAATTTTCTTTTTTTTTTTTGTGATAAATAGACACTAAACAAAAAATAGACCGAAAAACGTTAAATATTGATGTAACTAAATGAATATTTTGTTCAGATGGTTGTAATTTCATATTGTCAAAACGTTTTGCATATAAATACATTTTGCATCACGTACAATAATTGTTGTTTTTATTTAAAACAAAAATATCCCCAAAAATTTGTAATATTAATTCTATACCTGCCTTACATACTATATTGATTTTGCACAACCCAGCTTAAACTTCTTATTGCAATTTGTTTATATTTACTTCATATCTTGTACATTTATTTTTTTTTTTTAACAAAGATGATTAAAAAATATAAAATTAATAAAATATAAAAAGCACCTTTCAAATCACAACATTGCTGCAGAAACTTAAACTATAGAGATTATACAAAATAAAATAATAACTTTTTAAATATTAGAAGTTCTACATACTTAAAAAAAAAAGTTTAACATCCTATTATTATTTATTTATTATTAAGACAAGCGCCTTATACATTTGTACATAATAACAGCATACATTCAATACTGCGATTTTTATTTTGTAATTTAAAATTCAAGTTTCTATAAAAGTTGGAGGTAAAAACCTATATTTTTTTGTTCTTTTCTTACCTGTTATTGGCTACTTTCTTCAAATATCTTCATCATTTTGGAAGACCTTATCTGAATGTGATGAGACTTAAAATATTCCAATTGGACCATCAACTGTTTATCTTTTCCAATATAGTTCAACCGTTCATCTAATATTCCATACTTCCTGTTAGGTTCGTTTACTTTTGACACATTTTCTTTTCTCATATGACTTTTATAGAAATTTGAAAAAACTTATAAAGAACTTTGGATTTTTATGTTTCTAATAATTTATTTTGCATGTGCAATGAATTGGAATTACCTAAATATATGTTATCAGAATGATTTGTAAGGGTATTCACTAATGAAAAATCTTATGAACTATTATGTTCTTAAAGAGATAGAAGATACATTTGTAACATATAAGTATGTAAAATTGTTGCATTTTTAGAATAAAATGTAAATAAACTAAATAATAACAGTAAGAAGAATTGGAAAAGTGAACTAAAATGGTACATGAAAATTACTGAAGAATGTATTTTGAATAGAGATTTTTAATTTTCTACATTATGTGGCAGTCATAAGTTGGAAAAATGATAAGGATTATTAGAATTTATTAGGAAAATTTATTATTTGATTTTTCAGAAAAATTAGGGCAATTCAGAACAAAAATCTGTGCAGTTTTTAATAAAATAAAATATTAATTTTTAGTCAAAATAAAAAGTTAAGAAATGGTTTTATTTATTTTTCATGCTTTTTCTCCTATCAACCGAATGTTTAGATACTGAATATTAATGGTACTCTCATCAACAATGGAAGATTCTGATTCATAATTTAGTTAATATTTATTCTCTAATAATATAACTTTCATACAATTAATACACAAAAGAATGAACGGATTTTACATTTTACTCTAAAAATACATGTTGGCAAAGCAGTGCACCCCAATTTACTAAGTATAAACATTGTGGATCTAATATAAATTATTTATAGTAACCAGATATACTTGGCAATAGTTACTAGTTTGTCAAGTTTCAAAAGATTGGAAGAAAACAAGAATGTATCAATATATGGAGTAAGTAAAAGGCAATTTATTTAAATATATATACTGAAGTTATTAGATATATCAATATATTATTTAAGAAGGGAAAAATAGAAGCCAAAAGCAAAGAAAACATTCAAGGCTTTCTTAGAATCTAACTTGTTTCCAATACTTAAGTTATTTTACCATGGCATGAAATTTTTTTTTTAAATAAAAATTCAAAATTTGAACCTTTCTATGTACATTTCCCAACATTGAAGAAAACAGCACACTGGGCAGATAATTATATTTATGGTTAAACAAAGGATTTAAAAGTAAGCTACCATATTAAGTAATTTCAAAATACTGGCAGCTTTCTTAACAGTGAGCCAAAAAGGTTATATTAGGGTTATTGATATAATTTACTAGGTTATATAGATAGGTGATATATTTATTTAGGTTGTTATAAATAGGCTGATAGGTGATATAAGTAAGCTGCATTGAATTTTTTATTCGCTGATGTTTCTATATTTTATTTTTGTAAAAAAAGTGGCCAAATAAATAGAACCTAAATTCTTACAGTATTTATGAATGGTTAACAATTGAACTGGATACTAACTTGTTTTACATGCAGTCATAACCATATCTGGACTATTTGAAATATGAAACTTACTTTCATACTATAAATAATTATTAGCATTTGATTTGGAAAAAAAATGAATAAAGAGCCTATACTTTAATCTTTCAATACAATATTACCTTAACAAATTTTTGTAAAAAATATTTTTTTTCTTTTAATACTTTACCCAGTTGACTTCTGAATGCTGTTGAAGGTATATAGCTGCACAATTTTTTATCAGCATAATCTGTGATGAGGTTCAAAAATGTTCTTAATCCTTCAATGCAGTTGTCTTTCTTATTAAATTTAAATTAATTTTGAAGTATTTTATTTAATTCCTTTTCTTTTGAGGCTGCAGTAATTTTTAATAAAGAAAGAAGAAGTAAGATATATTATTAAAGTATAAGACATTTTTTGGAACAATTTAACTAACAATAGTGCGGAACTTTTTTTTTTTTTTTTATAGGAATTCAATGCAAGTTTAAAAGACATTATATTGTATTATTGATGTATACTTTTCCTATTTGATAAAAATTTTGATCACTAAATCCCTCAAACGCTTACAAATGATTCTTAAGAAAGAGCCTCAAACTATTCTTTCTTCCATTTTTGTTTTTGCAGAAAGCAATGAAAAGACCACTATGGTTTTTAAAATCGTGAATTTTCTTCTTCTTTTACAAAATTAGAGTTTTAAGTAAAACCTACCTTCATTTTAATTATTTTCACTAAATATTAATAATCCGACTTATCAGAATAAAAAAGAAGTATGGAAAAATCGAATTGATACTGAATAAATATATATTAAAATTCTGTTTCTTTCGCTAAACATATAAAACCGTTTTATCATAAAATTATTCCTAAGTTATTCTGACAAATAAATGGGTATTAAATTGTATTTCGTAACTAGTAATAATATTTTATTTGGTCAACAATATTTTATAGATATGGATTTATCTGAACCTGGCGATAATATTACGAAGTAATATTTAAATTACCCAGAAATTAATCTTTCCTCATTTAATAGAATTATGATTGAGGATAAAAACCGATAATATTGCAATTAAATAAAAACTAAAAGAGTTGGATAAATAAATAAAAAAGTTAATTAATCGGAGATTATCTCCTTCATAGTATGATTCTTTTTCTAATTTCTGGTTATTTTCAGGATTCGTCCATCAGCTTAGCTTATGGACTGATAAGATTGCAATATCTCTTACATACTGGCCCATACAACTCGCCGGATGCAACCACCTTACGAAAATAAATAACGTAATTTGATTTCTAGTTTTTATTTGGTTGTTTTACGTACATATTGTGGATATCCTTTTTAAGATTTTAGGTTATAACTGAATACAAGAGGAATTGACACAATGTTTTGTATAAATCTTTCAATCTTGTACCAAAATGTATTTTGTTTGTCTGTTAAAGCCCTACAAGTTTTTATTTCGCAATTTATTTATATACATAAAAACAAACAAAGATCTACAACTAAAGAGTTTATTTTCAAAAAAAAAATAAAGCCTCTGAGAATTCAGGTAACTGCTTGAGAGTACATTGTAGAAACATTGATTTTATTTTTCAGATTTCCTGCAGTTGATTTCCATGGTTTTCCGTCAAAGACATCATCCTATGACAATGAACATTAATTTGAGAGTTTTGTCTGATAAAAAATGAGAATGAAAATTTTACAAATTAAACAAAAATGGTCTTCGTAAGATGAAGTATGGAGTTTTGAATTCGCGTTATCTTGTCACCTGATGATGCCGATCATCTGCAAAACAAAATTTACCAATGAATACGCATCAGATACACAAATGAATGTTAAAAACTTTAATAGAGTTCAGTAAATGTAATATAGTAATAGTACAAAGTATAAAAACAAATTAAAGAAAATTCCATTTAACTCCCCCAAATAAACAAGGTAACTCATTGCTTGCTAAACAAATACTGACTTATTACATAAATCAAACAATAATACAAATTTATGAATGCTTAAAGGAATGGTTTTATTTGAGCTTAAGATAGTAGTACGTTGGATCTTATGCGAAATTCAAGATTGACCAAAAATTATAAATTCTATGCAATTTTATTACCGGAATAGACCCGATCTGGATTTAAGTTCTAGACCCGTATTGTTTGGGGGGGGGGGGGGTTAGCTAATGGACCCAAATGAAGCATTGGATAGCATAGAAGTTGGTCAATTCCCACAACGAATTACAAATAGCTAGTCCGTCATACATAATGAAACAAAATTCAATCAAGGACTAAAAATGTTTTATATTGTTATCAGAGATATTTTCCGTGATAGCCTGCTTCTTTTGGTGGTCATCAACCGGTTTCAGGCCTTTGCCCAACATCAGGATATTTTTGTCAAAACAGTGTGATAACATAGATTTGCCCAGAGCAAAAATTCAATTAATACACTCTGTATTAACTGAATTTATTGCACTATTTATTTATAGAATTCACTACACTGACTGTATTAACTGAATTTGCTCTGTGCAAGTCTATGTTATCACAATGTTTTGACAAAAACATCTTGATGATGGGCGAACGCCCGAAACCGGTCGATGACCACCAAAAGAAGCAGGCTATCACGGAAAATATCTCTGACGCCTTCCAGTTCTATGGAGCCAACCACAACAATTTTATAATGTATATATATTGTTATCTGCACTTGAATTGTTATACAGTTAATTGCCTTTATAACTTATTAGTAAAGTTTTAAATACTAATCCGTATACATTTTTGGTTAATTTCATTAACATGGTGTGAGCTGACAAAAAAAAAAGGCTTATGGCGGCATTTAAATTTGGTCATGACTGAAAATAGGATCCCCCAGAGCCCCATAAAATAATTTTTTACAGAAAAATGTTTCAAAAGAAAAGTGAGAGGTTTATATCCGAGCAAACTAGTAGCATCTCAAATTTAATGGAAATCACTTGTTGTCATTTCGCAAAAATTCCCCATTAATTCTGTATACATGGTCGCCATACCGATTAACCAATTTTCTTCAAATTTGGAACTATACCAATAGTTTTAGAGTAAATTAATTTTATTTAGTGTTAGAACCACACATTGTACTGAAGTGGGTGGTACTTTGGAGCAGATGCTGTGAGAGTACCTTTCAGCTTCTTGTAATTTTCCGGTTTTGAGGTATTTTGCATTTTGTTTATAAATTCAGGGCAAACATGTGTAAACTTTATATCAAACATTTGACACGATCGCAATACGTCTTTTTACCAGGGCAGTAAGTGAAAGTAAAATAAAGTTTACGTTTTTTTATTTAAATTTTTTAAAAAAAAAACTCATTACCAAACCAACAGTATTTATGTAAATATAAAAAGAGGACTTCAAAAATATCATGTAAACTGGTTATTTTTGATCATGCTTGACATATACCGTAATGTTTTAAGTAAAAGATAAGTAATTTCATCTTGAAATATTACATAAACATACAGAAAGGTCAAAATGTACATTGGCCAAACTTATAATATAATGACTTTTTCGAATACTGGTTGAGCCGGCTTCAAAAATGTCCAATTTTTGCAATTCTTACATGACAAAATCTGGACGATTCAAATGTCATTAGTGGAAATGAAATTAAAAAAGAAATGAAATATTGAGAAGTTAAAAGGAAAGGTAAATCACCGGAGCAGATTTACAAGAAAATTTCCTAAATCTGAGAATATTATTCTAGCAAAGAAGAGTCACTTTTGGATAACTGATTTCTATCTCAAGCTAGGAATTCTAGCAATTCATTTAATTCCAGTCGAACATTGCATTCAAGTGTCACATTTTCTGATGTGGCTTAACGTTTGCAACCCCTAACCCCCCCAAAAAATTAATTTTTGAGGAAAAATGTTTAAAATAAATACACTATTACGTAAGTAGTTAGTAAGTGAAGTTTTTAGGAAATCATTGTAAGCAGTTTCGAGAAAAATCACAAAAATATTTAAAAAAAGCAAACAAACATTAAAGTAGTACTTCCTGTTTGCCAAATTTTAACCGGAACATTAATATTGGATGCGTTGTAGAAGTATTATAATCGTGTCAAGTTTTTGATATGGAGTTTTTTCACAGGAAATACATGGTTTGAGGTTCTTTGAGTCCGAAAAAACAAGAAGTGGTTTTTACAAAATAGTGTTGTGTTGATGTTTGTGTGTTGAGTGTGTATGTATATGAGAACAGCATAGCTCAAAAACGAAAAGTAGCAGGTAGCACCATGGGATCCAACATTAAGTTATCTCAACCGGAACAAAATTCCTCAACCGGAAGTAATTTACTGAATTTTTTTTTTTTTCAGTTTTTTGTGATTTTCTCAAAAAAGGGTTCCAACGATTTTCTTTAAACTTATTATATCAACTATACATACAACTGTTTATTTGAAACATTTCTCCGGGAAAATTCATTTAAGGGAACTTTAAACTTGGAATGCTTGCTGAATAGATCGAAATGTTCACTTTTAATTGAAAAAGAATTTGATACGTTAAAATTCAAATATGTTTGTTTAATATTATTGGCGCGCTCTAAAATGTAATCATTCTCTACTTCTCTGCTTACTTTGATTGGTAGGTTGTAACTTTTCCCTCCCCACCACCTCTAAATTTATTTTAGGACAAATAAGCAAAATTTGAAATAAAAGAAATTTTGTCATTTTGTACAACAGTAAGTACTAAGAAGAGTAAGAGAATGTGTCGTGTATGTGTTTCACAGCTGATTTTTTTCTTAACTCGGGGAGCTCAAAACATGTCTTTCCTTAGAAAAATCATTTTCGGGAATTTGATACGGTCTTAATAAACTTCCTTTTACAGGAGTATGAGAATGTAAAATTTAAGTACCACATCCATCATCAAAACGTATGAAAAGCGTGATATATCCTTAGAAATCTATACAAAATGAACACAATAAAAACTGCACTTTTTTTCCCCCTATAGATAGGATACTAATAAAGTAATAACCTTTATTAACAATAATAAATAACAATGTTCGGTCTTTCAAGTTCATGGATAGATAGTAATCACCGGATGTGGGTTGCCTCATACATCCTTTGTTTTCCAACATCTAATCGACATATTTATTTCAATATGAAATACAATTTGAAAAAAAACTTTTCCTATAGATTTTCAACAGAAAAAGCAGCGCAAACGAGCGTTATGGGCTATAAAATATGAATGAAATTATAAAATCACTTTTCCCTCGCATTAATATGATATTTATCTATGACAGTTATAGCTAATTAAAAAATTCAAACCGTATCTGACATATGACAGTTGCAACATACGTAGAATACGTTTTTCATAACACCAAAAAATCCCCCCCTGACACCCCCTCACGACCTGCTATGAGACAACGTACGTTCTCGCTTTTTCATGTAAGATATCCTACCCTATGGCGCAACAGCTCATGAAGGGCCAAGGCTTGCTAGACGGCAATTTGAAAAGGGAGGCGTTCCCACGCCGTTTAGTTCCGGCCTTCGCTACCTAGGGCGCTACTAACTATAGCTTCCCACTTTTTAGCACGATGTTGGGTTAACACCGACTGCCCTCACGGGAATCGAACCCTGAAGTCTCGCACGAAAGGCGAGTGTGAGCCACTAGACCAACGAGTAAGGTCTTTCAATATGAGAAACGTTCGCTTTTCAGCAAATAGGTGCCTCCCAAAAAACATATTCTACGTTGAAAGATAAAAATGAATTTAAAAACATTAAAGAGATAATAGGTAAACAATTAGTGAGTAGTTACTAATGAAACCTTAACAGCTGTTTAAAAATAAATACCTCCTAGCTCAATTTTTACTTTCTCTTACCTCCCTAGTAAGAGGGGATAAATATTGTACCTAATCTTGTCGAAGTTTCGATATCGAGTTTTTACCGGAAATACATGTTCCCCTTAGCTCAAAAAAGTAATTTTGTAGAAAATGGGTATATATATATAAGTGCGTGTGTGAACAGCATATCTCAAAAACGAAGAATCGCAGAAAGTTCAAACTTGATATTCTGTTTACGTAACACCATGGGGGATCCAACAGCAATTTATCTGTCAAAATTCTTCAACCGGATGTACCACTTTAGTGAATGGTTTTTTTTTTTTCAGTTTTATGTGATTTTCATAAAACGGCTCCAATGATTTTCTGTGAACTTGGTATATCAACTACACATACAATTGTTTATTTGAAACATTTCTCTGGGAAAATTTCATTTAAGGAAAGTTTTGTTGGAGGGGTGGGGTTGGTTTTCCTCTAAAGTGCTATTTCAATTTATTACACATTCTATCATCTAAATAATATTAATTAGAATTAAATATGTTGTTAAAATTTCATGTTTGAAGAAAATCACTTGACCGGAAGTGTGTTTTTACTCAAAAGTATTTTCTAGTTTCTGCGATTTTCTCTAAACTGGTTCCAACTTTTTTCTTTAAACTAAGTCTGTGAACTACACGTGTAAAGAGCAACAACTTTTATTTGAAATATCACCCGGAAAAATTCATTTATGGTGACTTTTGGGGTGGTGGAGGAGAGTTATGTTTTTCTCTAAACTGCTAACATAGTTGATTATACAATTCTACCATCTAAACAAAATTAATTAGAAATAAATAGATTTCCAAAATTCCGAGTTTCAAGAAAAATTAGTAAACCGGAAGTGCGTTTTTACTGAACAATTATTTTTTTTGGTTTTCGTGATTTTCTCCATAAAAACATCGACGAATTTTATTAAATTTAGTATATTAACTATAAAATTTGTTAATTGCAATTTTACAAACTGCAGTAAGAGAAAGTTGTGTGAGGGTCGTAACAATACATAGTATGAATATACAGATTTGGATAAAAATTTCGATTTTTAAACATACTTGTGAAACATAAAAGTAATTAAACAAAAATACATAATTTTAATTTGAATTTTAAATGCATAGAATAGTACTGAGACTGGCTAAACTTGCTAGGAAAATCAAAGTCTAAATTGTGTAAAAGGTAAGCTTGTACATTGTGGTTTGGGCGGTAATTTAGACAGCCTATTTTCCCTGCCGATATTTGGCCCATTGTTCTTGCGCTTGAGTCGTAAACGGCTTTACAAATAATACATTACTGTGCCATTAGCTTATATCTAATCTCCCCATCAAGAACATTGCGATAGACGAATTTTTCACGACATTTTTATATACATTTATTGAGTTTTGTCTAGTTAGGGAAGTAATTAAAAAAAATTAATTATACATATAATTATTCTATATAATCAAACATACTAAGCAATAAGAAGAAAAAAAAAAGAAACACTGATATAATTAAAAACAGATGATGTGTACTGATGTTCACAGCGTATTAATTGGTAAATTTAATACTGACCAATGACGTCATAAACCAAAGAAACAGGATGATGTAATAAGTAAATGATGACGACTAAATCACTGTTTCTAAAATGTACTCTCATTTCCTAAACAAAAGAAAAAATAAAGTTATCATAAACATAATTAGTAATTAGCAATAAAAAAAATTAAATATTATTATTATTTTTTTTTTTTTAATTTAAGGCGCTTCAACATCTATAGTCATTGGCTCCCGGAGCCTTCTCAGTGCACGCCGGCCTCCGGACAGTGTTCTCTCCTTACAGACAACACTGTCCATCACCGGACAGTGAGCTGTAGAGCTCCTAGAAGAAAAAAATCTAAGGGTAGCACAGCTGGACTCGAACCCGGGTCCTCTGCATAGGAGTCCAGTACGCTAACAATTTAGCTATTCCCTTCCCTTAAATATTATTCTTTAAATAATAATTACTTTTAATGTGAAAATATAACTTTCACTCTCAGACGCAGTTACCATCTATCTGCCTTTCAATTTGTACTACCATTTCTTAACACAGTACAATAACTTGGGTTCCTACATTGACAAACGGCTGAACTGCAATCCACATACACGTCTCGAACGACAAGAACTCAAAAAAATGTTACTACCTGCTTGCAAGGACTCTATGACAGACGATTTCTAAACTGACATTAAACAACAAAGTATTGATATGTTTGGTCTCGAATTATGGGGTTCAGCCAAGTATTCCAATATCTATCTTCTCCAAACCTTTTTACAGTAAAAAATCCTACGCCGAATACTAACCCAGTGGTCCAATAAATAACATTTGCATATCCAGTAGACCTCAAATTTTGAGACGATCTACAAAAACTGATATCATAGAAAGAAACCTATTAAATTTTTGTGGTTGGTTGGTAAAGTCTTAAATATTATAAGACTGGACATAATGCTATTGAAGTAGCAAGGATGAAGACAAACGCTATGGCAGAATATAATCTTATTTGGCTGGGCACCTGCTTCTAGAATTACATTAGTATCTAGTTATGGTTAATAACTTACAGTCATAGAGCTTCTCAAAGCTATCATTGTAATATTCGGAAATTATTATTTGTATTTTATAATGTTATCATGTTAATGCATTAAATTCGAGATAGAATATGAAGTTGGAGGCAGTAGATCGAAATCAAATCTGTTGCAGACTTGAAGATGTGTTGTTGTGGCTTTCTTGGCTGATTAGGGCTTGCATTTTTGTCTTCGATAAAAATGCAGATGGTCTACTGGATATGAAAATATGTAGTTTTTTATTGGAAACAGAGTAAAGTACCCACTTTTACACTTTGGAGTTCAGGTTTGCTCAAACGACCTCAAGGGAGTGTGGCAATTAAATGAGAGTGTAAACGCACTTTATTGTTGGGTTAAATATTGTATTTTTCCTATAACAGTTAAAAATATTAAAAATAAAAGAAATAATTTAGAAGTAATAGATGTTCGGAAAGCTCTAAGAGTAAGTTGTCCACAGAAAATAAGAAAGTTACCTTCAACATGGTTGTAAAACATAGGTTAGTAAAAGTTAAGCAAAATTATATTATATTTTCTCATCTTAATTTAGTTGTTATATTGATTTTAAAATGTAAAAAGAAATGTTGATTTTAAGGGAAGGGATTAGCTCAGTGGTTAGCTTATTGGACTCCCGCGCGGAGGACCCGGGTTCGAGTCCAGCTGTGCTGCCCTTAGATTTTTTCTTCCTAGAAGCCTCTACAGTACACTGTCCGGTGATGGACAGAGTGTTGTCTGTAAGGAAAGAACACTGTCCGGAGGACGGCAGTGCACTGAGAAGGCTCTGGGCGCCAATGACCATAGATGTTGAAACACCTTAAATTAAAAAAAAAATGTTTAATTTAAATTTTTCAAATTTTTAATTTAATGAAGGTAACAACCTTCCCCCATTTTCCATGGACTACATACTCTTAACGCTTTGGCACACAGGAAGCGATCTGTCGCGGCGGGCAGCGATCGCACGATTTTCTAGGCGGTCAGCGATACGGCTACGTCACATACAAAGCGAGTTCTGTGTGAGTGATCTAGTGTTGTGTTGTCCACAGAGCAGGATCGCAGTATTGTTGCAGATTTTTTGGGGGGAAAAATGAGTAGTTCTGATGAGGACTTCTGTGCACCAGAAGAAACAGACGATATTGGGTGCACCCAGCTAATGGAAAAAGAGAGGAACTTGGTGAATACCACCATCTCTGTAGGGAACTGCAGTCATATGATGACAGATTTTTTGTATATTTCTGTATGTCAAGACAAAGTTTCGAGGAACTACATGATCTACTCCAGCAGAGTATTGAAAAGATCACCACGAACTGGAGGAGATCTATTGAAACAAGGGAAAGATTGGCCGTTTCTTTATGGTAAGTTTATAAAAAATATATGTACTCGCATCTATTACAGTATGAACGGAGTTATTTATTTCGCTAGAAAACTGATGAAGATCGCCTAGAATGCGCGACAATTTTAGTAATTTTGTACAACCAGCTCGCCTAGTAGGACGGTCAAGAGTGTATCGCTGAGATACATGGCCTTGTATGTGACTGGGATGATGCAATATTGCATCATACAACAATATCATCGGATCGCGGCGGTCTGAGATCGCTGCCCGCCACGACAGATCGGGTCCTGTGTGTCAAAGTCTTTAGAGCTTACCGTACTTCTTAAATTATTTTTTTTTAAATAGTTTTAATTATTATAGAAAAAAAAAAAATACAAAACTTAACCCGAGAATAAAGTGCGTTTTACACTCTCGTTTAATTGCTACACTCGCTTGCGGTCGTTTGAGCAAGTGTGAACTCCGAAAGTGTAATTGATAATTCTAGCAAAAATTCGGAGTGTACAATAATAATAATAATAATAATAGAAAGAAATAAACATAATTGTAATAGATAAGAAACATTTCCAGTATAAACAAAATTAGTCTATGTCTACTCTAAATATTAAATTTTATATATTTATTTATTTTATTCTCTCCTTCTTAGTAAGAAAAGGAAGTTAGTTTTGCGATCGTATCAAATTTCCGAAATTGAATTTTTAACGGAAATATATATTTTGAGTATGAAAAAACTTATTTTATTTCCGAATATCTCAAAAACCAAAAAAACGCAGAAAGCTCAATTGATATTCCTTTAGATACTACCGCTGCTCTGATAGAAAGATTTCGTGCAAAATACATTGACCGGAAATGCAACTTGACTCCACACCTTTTTATTTATATTAGGAGACAAGAGAAAGTCTTGTGTTTCACACCAGATTTTTTTTGTTTATTATTATTTAATTTTAGCTTAAACCAAGATGAGAAAGGTTCAAGAACCTATAATAACTAATATGGAAGACTTATAGAAAGATCTTGAAGCCATACAAATGAAATGTACTTAAAAGAAAACTTAATAAGTAAAGTAAAGAAATCAATACAATGGGCAAGAAAAATAAGATAAAGGAATGAACTCTTAAAAAAAATAATAATTAATAAAGTGAAATTATTACGAGAGAGAAAAAAAAAAAATCGGATGAGAAACAACGCATAATACTTTTTTTTTACTGCAATTCTCATAGTTGTAATTGAGAAAATTATTTTGGAAGTTAGAAGTTTGGAATTTTTATTATAATATGTTTAGTTGGTCTGTGTGTGGTTGGGGGAGCCACAGGTTTATTTTTAAATGGCAGGTGTGAAACATTCATATATCTTTCTCTTAATCATCTTAATCAAATTTTATATTTATATAAATAAAATTAAATTTCAAATTTTACTCTTTTGTCCTAACATAAATACAGAGAGGAAACAAGCGCCAACCTGACAATCTTTGTAGTTATGATTTTACACTATAGAGAGCGCTAATAATATTGAACATAAACAAGTGAAATTTAACGTCTCAGATTCCTCACAACAACCTGAAAACAATTCTTCTTTTTTTCAGCAAATGTTGCAAATAAAAGCTACAGGTATGTACTATGCAATTAGTATTCTAAGTTTAATGGCAATCGTCGTCAATAGTCAATTCAAAAACCTATTCTGTAATCTTGTACTTTCAATTAACCTTCATTCTTGAGAACATTACGCTGTATTGATGTAGTACCTTCATGATCTTTAAGCGGACATAATAATTTCTTTTATTATTTACAATAGAAAAAAAAAAAAAAAAACGATCCACGATTAACTGCGAAGCTGGACAAGACAATTATATAGAACAAAAATCCTGTAAATTGGATAACAGCGAACATAACCTGTATCCATATATCTTTACTATATATGTAAGTAATTTTTTTTTATCAATACCATAGGTAATTGACATTTAATATATTGAAAAATGCAATACGATTGCAATTCTTCCTCTTAAATTAAAGAGAAAGTTAAAGAAATCCTGTTGACTTACATGATTATCACTTATTTGAGTTCTTAAGTTCATTTTATGAAATTTTATTCAATTAATTGCCAATTAATTACGCTCTTTAATTGAAAAGCAATTAACAGAGCATTTCTTTAAAGAAGAATTAAAAGGAGAATTACCTCAGTTATATTAAATATAAATGATTAATAACTAATTATTCGATTGTGTTTATCCTAAAACATACACCTAACCTATTAAAGTATATTTATAATTGTGTGTACACTTATGTAAGGTGACAATTTAACTTGCACTATACTACCCACTTGTCTTGGGAGGAGAAAACCTATTCTAAATGATACACTAAATAATTTTTTCAAGGATTCCAAATATGTGACCTACTTTTTTTTAAAGCATTTTTGTAAGAAATAAATGATTTCGAAACCAACTTTCTTATTTAAAAAACAAAAATTTTTTTAACGAATTCTTAAAATATATTTTTTCTTTTTAAAAATGGTGTAATGGAATCAGATATTGGACGTTCTGATCCCACCGCTGCCACCAGATGTAATGGAATCAGATATTAGATGTAATGGAATCGTTTGATGTGTGATTGATTCCTGGAGTAGCAGATGTCTTGAAGAGGGCGGAAGTTAGTTTGAGAGATTTGGAAGTTAGTGCTCGAATTATTAAACGGTTTTTTATATAAAAATAAACTGTATTTTAACAATAATTTAAACGTGCTAATTGGTAACTAATAACTATAAAAAAATACTTAATAATAAATAGAAGATGATAATTTAGAATGGTTAAAATAACGAACTAAAGTGCACAACTACGAGAATGATAAGTTGAATATAACTGTGAATTGCCGCTCGTGTATAGTTTGGTCGTAGATGATATAATAATCCTCTCGTCGTATATCATAGAGTTTATATATACTGTTGTTCACACTCACACCAAGATATCTGTCTTAGTGTGCGGCCTTGTGTGACCTTCGTAGTTTTCTGACCTTATTTAGTGGCCATACTTATCGCGGTGCCTGCCTTTGATGTGAGAATTGATGAAAAGGCTTTGTTGTTTGTTTGGTTGACCGCGGCTGTCGGCGGCCGACAGTGTTACTGTTTTCACCTTTTGTAAATTATTTCTTTGGCGTACTTTGCCGATGTCAATGACTTTGCCATGTCATTACAATGGTTATTTAATGAGAAAAATCTGTTGAATATTTCTGTGGCTTGGTTCTGAAAGGGCCAATGTCAAAACCCACTGTTTTCTGTAAATGAGCATTGAAAATTTAACAATTTCTTTTGTGAGATGAACTAAAAAAACCTAGAATCCCAGGATATGTTTTTTCTTTCTCAACTGGGATCAGTTATGATTAATGTACACTAATAATGATACGTGTAGGTGCCACCGTGTATTTTTTTTTTGACATTGGCCATTTTTTATGTCCAATAATGAAAAAAATATATGATAAATTCTTGTATGACTTTGGCCCTTTCGATGTATATGTCTTTCACATTGTTAGACCTTAGACATTGGCCGTTATAGTATTAAATAGAACTCAGTGAAAAATGCTTGTAAGTTCCAATAACTCATTTTCGTGAAAAATTGACATTGGCCCTTTTAGAACCAAACCACAGATTTTTACTAAGTTTCTTTACAATTTGAATGTAAAAAATTTCTCTGCCTTCTTATTGTTGCTGTTATTCCACATTGTTTTTTGAGTTTATATTCAAACAAGGCAAAAATTCTTCTACAGTGATAATAACGGTTTAAATAGCTATAAAGTTTATTTTTTGTTAGGTATCCGTAGAAGTATAATCCAAAGGCATCTAATCTTGGGGGGGGGGGGGAGTAGGCAGGCCACTGAATAAGGACTATATGTGCCAATCCATTTATCCCGGTAAGGCGATCTTGATAACGTCTTACTATCCTCGTATTGTGAGCTGGATATCTATGTATCTTACTGAAAGTATAGCATTCGCCAGCCTGCCAAGAGGGACATTTTCAAGCAAATCTAGAAGAACATCATGTTTCATTGTAAAAATACGGCCTACAAGTTGATCCCCTAATGTATATTAATATTATTTGTGGGTAATATACGTTCGTCTTTTAGACGAAAGATTAACGTTATTGCCCTCCCAGAACCCCCCACCACCACCACCACCAAGAAATAGAAATTTTTGTCTCACTCTGTAATTTCTGAATTTTCAACCGCCCCGTATTCGGAAATTTCATCTATTCAACAATTTTTCCTAAACTTTACATTCATCACTCCACAAATTATATTTTTACATTTTTATTTGACGGTAAACTCAAAAACAATGAAGAATAATAGCAACCAGAGGCCCGATAATTTCTCTATAATCGAACTTGAATATCACAGCGAATATTCAACGGATTTTTCTCAGTCTTATAAGGGGGTTGTTAAAGGTGAAAAATGGTCTGGTTTAAATGAATTAACAAGATATGGTTAACACTCTATAATATAATAAGTGACACTGACTGCCTGGACTTTATACTTGAAAATGATAGAGTATGGTAGAGTGGAAAAGAGTAATGACACGTAGTGGTGACTGGCGAGTGATCTCAGTAGTATGAACTGTCCTATATCTGTGTCCTGTCGCTATATTTATATGGTTTCTCCCACTCTAGTCCGAGAGAGTGGTCCTGGCATTTTGTCTCTCTTTCTCTGCTACGAATATTCTCTTTGGATACTATTACAGTCTATATAACTATTTTCCATAAAAAAAAAAAACACTTTTAAAATTCATTAAAAAAAAAATATATCAACCAATTTGAATTAAGAAATAAGAATTTGGGTTCGAAATATTATTTCTGCAGTTTAAAAAAAAAAAAATAATTGATCACATATATTCATCTTATTAAATTATATGTAATATAATATTAATTGAATACACCACTAATATTAGAATCTATTTATATATAGGTAGAGGTATAGATAGGTATTATGAAAATAAAAAAAAATATTTGGTATACTTGAAAAATTAAGTGGGGGTATCATTTGGATTTTTTTTTACTATCTGGCGAACTTTCCAAAAAGACAAGCAGGTGGAGGGGCTTGTTAAAATTGTCACCCTGTATAAAGAAGAAAAAATAAAGGACACCAAATCAATAATGTTGCTTTAAAGAAACTTTATTTCCTTTATTTTAAGAAAATTAGATTTTTATTTTTGATTCGGTTAAATATCATTATCTTTATTTGAACAATAAATTGTTCTTTATATATTATGCCATCTAGTTAGAAAAACTCGAATCTCATATTGTATTGGGATCGGGTCAAATTTTCTAAGTTGAGTTTAATACTTGTTTTGAAGGCCCCTGGAATGAGTGTGAGAATTTCTCAAAAAACGAAAATTCACTGGAAGCTCAAACTTAATATTCCATTTAAGTGTTCACCGTCGGTCTGGCAAGAAAGTTTCGATCAGATTCAATCCAACCGGAAGTGCGACTTTACGTGATTTTTTTTTTTCATTTTTCTGCGTTTCACGATTATTTCTCGAAAACAATTGCATCGATATTCTTTAAATTTGTTTTACCATATACACATAAATGCCTATCACTTTTATTTGAAAGATTTTTCCAGGCAAATTGATTGTTGGGATTTCTGGGACAGAAATAACGTTAATCTTTCTTTCCTCTAAAGGACCCAATATTCATGTAATAATAATATATACTACATTAGCAGCATTGCCAGACTTCCAAATTTGGAGAAAATCGTTTACCGGGGGGGCGGGAGAGTGCAATTTTAAAGAATTGGTTTTTGGAATTTTCTCCAAAATAATTACTGTCTTTAAATTTGAAATGGTTGAGTGCACAGCTATAAATGTATCACTTTTATCAGAAAAATTATTGTGAAGAAAATTGATTTTTCGAGGCATTCTAGAGTAGTGTAATTTAAATTTAAATTTAAATGTTTGTTTTTTTTTTTTTTTATTCTGAGCCCAACTAAATGCTTGTAAAAGTGCAATTTTATAGCAATTTGTTAATTAAATTGTATTATTGCACTTAGAGAACGTCACGGGATGTTTTGAATCAGATCTTTTTATTTATGTAATCTGTCATTTTAATTATTTTGATTAACCAGAGTATTCATTATTATTCATAATATAGGCCCTATTGTGATGATTAATAATTAAATTATTTAATAGAATATCTATTTATAAAGCAGGTTTATTCACCTATGGTTTGAATTTTTTCAATGTTATTATGATGGTAATAGTAGTAGTAGGCTAGTAACTAGCGCTCCCAGGAGTGAACGAGTGCAACACTAATATGCTATTTATTTTATCTTTTGACCTGTAAATTCTCAGAATTATAATTTTTATATGTGAGAATGCTAAACACTCATAGTGAGTATTTTTTCACATTTTTCCATTATTTAATCGTTTTAAAAAAAAATCTGGATGACTTTCTTTGCCTGCAGTTAGTTATTAAAATACTAATTTATCAATTTTTGCCAGCTTTGAACTTATATAAAGAAAGGTAATGAAGATTATACTTGTTTACCGGAACGTAACTTGATAACGCAGTGCCCTCAATAAGTAACAGCACTTTTAAATTTAAGCATTAACCCCTAAACTCGTACCCCCAGATGAATAAGCATTCCATGCCTGAAGAAAACTGCTGGATACCCTTTTCGAGATAATTCCCAAAATTTGTGAAATCTATTGTGTAAAGTTGCATTTTCAGTTAATCGATCTTCATTAAATATGGAATTGTAGGAATGCTTTTAATATATCTTAAAACTATATGGATTATGGAACCAGACATTATGCTGAAGCAGCACATTAGAACAAAGCTTAACGTTGCTGTTACCTCCATAGCAATTCCCCAAAAAATTAATTTTCCTAAGGATGTTTCAAATCAAAGTGTTAGGCATAGTAGACGAAGTTTAAAGAAAATAGTTACAAGTCGTTTTCGAGAGGAATCGCGAAAACCTGGGGAAAAAAAAAACATTCAATAAACACACTCTTCAGTGAATGGAATTTCGACAAAATCTTAATGTCAGATGTGGTATTTGTGATACGTAAACGAAATGTCAAGTTTGAGTTACCTTCAAACAAGTTTTAGTTTTTAAGATATTTTTCTTCACATACAAATCACTGACTAAAAACTTTATTTTTTATTTTGTACTCAGGGGCTCGCTCAAAAACATGTATCTAAAATGAAAACCCAATTTTGAAATTCAACACGATTGTAATATTTCCTCGTAAGAGAAAATAAAAAAGCAAAACAAAAGAAATATAATGAGAAAATAAAGTGATAATTATGAGGTTCCATAGGTCCCACCAATATGGCTGGCCTACCACTCCATATAATTTTACTATTTACTTTTCATTTTTACATCTACACATTAAATCGTTCATTTTCAAATTTATGAATTTCATCATTTCATTGCTGAAAATTGGATTCCCAAGCTTCTTGGCAACGGTTTTTTTTTTGTTTTTTTTTTAGAATAATAACGTTCCAGAAAGTGTTAATGATTGAAGTGTATTTATATTGGAATAGTATTTGTTCTCTTCAATTGTTATATTATGTTTTTTTTTAAATAATCAGGTTTGTTTGTGTGTGACATTTTTAGATTTAGAAGAAATTGCGGTATCGAGTGCAATGGTCAGCCATATTGGACCCACTATATATCATAATTTATCAAAATTAATTATCTTAAATTCTGATTAAATAAAGATTACATCTTATTTATTAAAACAAAAAAAAAATTACTGTATGATCTAACCTGTGTCCAGACATTCCAAGATCTAATTGTAGATCTAAGACCAGTCCCAATGTGAGTAGTACGGCCAATGCTGATGCCCCTAAGGTCACCCGTTCCCTTAATTTCATCTCGAATCCTTGATGATTGTTTTGATGGTGTTGTTGCTGATGATGATTATGGTGCTGGTTATGGCGGGAGTAATATGTTGCCGATGCCTTTTGCCGGCCGCTAATCCACGAGGTACGACATTTGCCAACGATTGTAGCGTTGGTGATGACCCCCACTCCGGCGGCTCTTTTGATGACGGATATGCCTTGCTGTTCCGCTCTAACATCGGCCGCGGGGAATGATCCCCACCTAAACAATTGTACACATAATAGGTAAGTTATTATATTATTTTTTTTTATCTAGGATTTTTCTTTTAAACAGCAAACAATAATAATAATGAAAAAAAGAAGAAATCTACACAAACAGCACTAGATAAAAACTACATTAATACGGTCATGAAAATTATGAAGATATCTTTTGACCTAAAGATAGCGTTTTCATTACTAAACACAAGTGCTGAAATGCAGCCATGTTCTCTATATTGCATAATTCATTCAATTTTTTTTTTTTTAACTTTATCAGTCAGAGATGATAACACATCAGTATAAAACACGTGTACACCAACTAGCCAATCATTTTATAGAAATATCTTTCTTTTTTGTTGCAAATTATTATTAAATCATGAATTGTCCTTAAATTATCAGTAGCTAGTGAAACGTAACAATGATACTGAAACGACACTTTAGCGAGAAATCTAACGTCACAGATTTCCCAGCACTTCCATAAAAACAAAATTTTCTTGGAAAAGTGTTTCCAAGAAAACATAATGAAGAGATAATCGTTGGTGACGTAATCATGAAAATAACGAAATGGGCAGAAATAAATCTGATTTTAAAATACTCAGACGACTTTCTCTTGAAATACTTATTTAAATATTAGTTAGTTAATACAGTAGATTGTAGATTATTGTAGGGGATTATTGCACTGCGAACTGAAAGATCTATTGTTCCCCGGAGACTTCTCCAATGCAGTTCTCTAGCTACAGACAACACTGCCCATCACCGGACAGTGGTTGTAGAGGCGAGGCTCCTAAGAAGAAAAAAATCTAAGGGCAGCATGATGGATTCGAACCCGGGACCTCCGCGTAGGTAGCCCAGCGCGCTACCACTGAGCTAATCCCTTCCTTCTCCCTTGGCTTTCGCCAGTTAACTAGGACGGAGACCCTAGTTTATGTACTGTGTTTGTCCTGTCTGTAAAGTGTAGAGTGTATGTCGTTTAAGTGTATTGTGCACTGTTCTGATGAAGTGCATGGAGTACTGAGCTATGGTAACCCGTGGGGTCGCTACTCCCCAAGACCGCATGCAACAGATACCCCTTGCGGGCATAGTTTTTTTTTTTTGAAGGGGGGGCCAATGCACCGCGACCCTTTTCGATCTATTGAGCTATGCCCCTGGATGTCGCAGGCTATTGCCTGCACCCTAACAGATGTCCTTCTCTGAACATCCGTTCTAAAAACCTGAGGAATCCCACTACCCCGACAGGCTCTAGAGAGGGTATATCCCCCTCCTCCACCTGGTAGCTACCCACGATCTTGAATCTTCTCTGAGTGGCAGCCTCGCAGGCTGTTAGGAGATGTAATGGAGTTTCCTCCAGCCCCCCACAAAATCTGCATAAGCTGTCACTTTCCAAACCCAGCTTCACCAGGTGTCCTCTAAGTTGGCGATGCCTAGTGGGGAAACCCGTAAGAACGCGGAGCTTGTTCTTGCTCAATCCGATGCAGGCCTCCGATCACCGTTAGTTATAATTTCCCAAGCAGATCTTAGCTTGCCGCAAACCGGGGAGGGAGTATCAGAGTTGAGATCTCCTCGTCTCCTCCTCCTTCCTAAGTTCCTCCAATAGAAACTGGTCGCTGACCCCACAAAAAGGTTACGGCCCTAGGAGCGGGGTAGTAGCGCCTTTCTTGGCCAGGGCGTCTGCCCCGGCACCCACCAAAGGGTAACTTTGTTCCTCCTGCCTAGGTTATTAAGTTTACCTAGGCATTCCAAGACCATTTTAGAGCTGATAACTGATGCACTCAATGCTCTAATGGCTGCTTGATTATCGGAAAGGATTACAATCTCCTTAGTTCCTATATCCCCTATTGAGGTTAAATTGTACACAACTTCCAATGGCGTATATCTCCGCCTGGAAGATACTAGGAAAATTACCCATGGGTTCCGATTGCTTCATATTTGGACCACCCATTCCCGTCCCAGTCCCCTCTAGGGTCTGCGGGCTTAGTTAATACAGTAATTGTTATATAAAAGTCATTTATCCTAAGGTAAACATAGAGGCGGGGAGAGAGGCAAGTATTTGATAAAATTATTATCCAATAGACAGCGCGAACAACTTTGAACAAAATAACATTTTTGGAAATAACGTCATAAATTCCGCAGCACTGACTAAGAATTTCCGGTTGACTGGGAAATGTGTATTTACTGATGTTATTTCATTTTTTTTTTTCTACAATTTTATCCATAAAAAAAGGCCACCGAATTTCATTAAATTTATTACACCAACTATGTATACAGAGATCTATCATTTTTATTGGTAACTTTTTTCCAAAAATGTTCATTTAAAGAAATCTGTGTGGGGGGTAGGGGGTAGGAAAGGTTTCCTCAAAAAAGTCATTTTTTTAAGTAAGTTTAGATTTTTTCTAAAATGATATAAAATTGAAGAAGATAAATAAAAATTATTATAAATTTGAAGATAATTTTATCAGTTAAATCTGCGTAAACTGGAATAAACCAGATTTATTTTTAATGTTACACAGATGAAGAACTACTTGTATTGTTAGAAAGTTTACATGCTTTAGTACTCATCAAAAAGTCGTACATTTAGTAAAATTGTTAAAATCTGTTTGTGTAATAAATAAATAATCTTTCTAATGCCCTAAAACTAAATAGAAACTTAAATTGAAAAACCACTAAAAGCTGAAACAATATGATGAGAGAAATTTACCAAGAATTCAATATAATAATAATAATAATAATAAAATACATAATATTATATAAAAAAAAAGAAGCACGTAACTTGTTTTATAGACCGGCTAATGATATTTTCATATTCCTGCAACGAGAATATAATGAGATTTAAATATCATCTTGGTCGTCTGTGTATGTATTGGTGGTTGTCATTATATTATATATACTATAATAAAAAGTTATTTAATTTTTTTATATTTCTCTTTGAACTATTCAAAATAAAATTAATACAAAAATCTTATTTCTTTCAAAGTATTTTTTTTTTTTTAAATAAATAAATTACAAAGTTGATTATAGATTTTAGATTTATTTTTTATAAGTGGCATTTATTATCCTAGAAATCCATTACATACTTTTCCTGTTTAAACTTAATTAAAAAAAAAATTCCTCTGCATAACTGCATCAGCAGCATTCATGAAACCCGTTTAATACGTTCTAAGGGGAAAAAATCTTGTATGAAACATACATACATACACGACATTGATAAGGTCTCCTCTGTAAATGTAAGAAATTAATTGAAATTAATCGATGTCTTTATGGAGTAAAAACAGAATCTCCATTTCACTGAATACAAAGAGAAAAAAAAAATCTGGTGTGAAACACTCACACAACTTTCTCTTACTCCAGTTCTCAAAACTATAAAATTGACAAATGTCATAATTTGTACAGAATTTAATGAAATCCGTCGAAAACTGAAAAAACTGTTCAGTAAAAACGCACTTCTGGTTTACTAATTTTCTTGAAACTCGGAATTTTGGCGAATCTATTTATTTCTAATTAATTTTGTTAAGGGTGATAGAATTGTATAGTCAATTATTATGATAGCACTTTAGAGAAAATCATAACCCCTTCCCTCCTCCAAAAGTG
Source organism: Triatoma infestans (assembly GCA_011037195.1). Lineage (NCBI taxonomy): Eukaryota > Metazoa > Arthropoda > Insecta > Hemiptera > Reduviidae > Triatoma > Triatoma infestans. The sequence continues at coordinate 34,538 of JAAEAF010009430.1, forward strand.
CCCTTAAATGAATTTTCCCAGACAAATATTTCAAATACAAATTGTAGTTCCTTGCATGTGTAGTTAATATACCAAGTTTGAAGAAAATCGCGTAAAAGTGAAAAAAATCATTTAGTAAAGTGGTAAAGTAAACGAACTTCCGGTCATTCGATTTTTTCAAACTCGGAATTTCAAACAATCAAATTTCAAACATATTTAATTCTAATTAACATTATTTAGATGACAGAATTGTCTAATAAACTGAAATAGCAGTTTAGATGTAAACCTAACCCCCATCTCTCCCCCAAAAGAGCCCTTACATGAATTTCCCCAGACAAATGTTTCAAATAAAAGTTGTAGCTCTTTGTATGGGTAGTTAATACACCAAGTTTGAAGAAAATCATTGGAGCCATTTTGGAGAAAATCGTAAAAAAGTAAAAAAAAAAAACTAGTAAAATGGTACATCCGGTTGAGGAATTTTGACAGAAAACGTACTGTCAATTTATTTTTATTTTTCTCGAATTTCCACACCAGCAGGTTTCTTTTTCTTATTAGAAAACTCCAAAAACTTTTGTCTGAAATTTTTATACCGTGAAAATTGATTTTTAGAAGGGTTACTGGGGGACTGAAATGTTCACGCAACCTTCGAAAAGGGCCGTAGTATATTAAAGGGCGCTATAATAATTAGGCGTTATAATATATTATATTAAAGGCAATTAATTATTTAGTCAATTTTAAAGTTTCAAGAAGAATTAATTAATTATAACTATGTAAATTGCCATAAGAGAAAGACATCAAGGCAAATCAGGAACAACGCTCACAAATCCAGACCGAATCATTGTAATTCCAAATAAATAATCCCTTACCGGGAAATATATATGAAATAATATGGCTTAGTGTCATTAAAGAATTAAAATGTTTAAATGGGATTATTAAAGTCACATTGTATAAAATTATGTGTAGTAACCGGTCGATATGGAAAGGAAAATCTTTTGATGTAGCGCTCAGCTAAAAATAATTTTTTTTTTTCACAAAAATAAAATATAACGAGAATTTGAAATTTATACTCTCCTAATTAATTGGATACAAAGGGAATTTACAAAATGAACAAAAAGAAATCATACAGATGAAAGTATCGAACAAATAATTGAATTATTTCATAACTAATTAAAATAATGTTTGATATTAACAAATATCAGGTAAAACCTTTTGTAAAAAATATTGATAATTATGTATAATGTTATCAGAGAAAAATCAGCGTCATGTTTATTACTAAAGTGATAGTACCAGTACAAACAATATTCTGGAATAACAATTCAGAGGAAAGCGTATGAAATTTCTGACTTCTGCAGCCATTCTTGTAAAACACTTTGGTCTTCGTGTTGAGATCCGCTGGGAAGAAACAGAGTGGGTAGTTATAGGACAAGCAATAGAGGGAGGTGGGATCTAACATTGCTTCCATCTTGTACGTTAATGGTTATGTAAGTAGAGGACGGGGCTTAATTTTCCTTCCCTAACAAGTGATCCGCTGTTTGTTGACGAGGTCTGAGTTTTCTATCTCACTGTCTTATTGCTAAAACTGCGACCTTGTTTTGTTTTGAAACAAGATGTCTGCTCAAAGAAGGGAAGGAAAGAAAAAACCCTTTGGCGTTTTTTTTTAATAAAGCCGCAATTTTGCCTACGAGACAGTGGAATTAGAGACTCAGAACTCGTCATCCAACAGCCAATCACATGCTTGGAAAGCAAAATTAAGTCCCGCTCATTAGCTACAACTACTTACGTATAACAAGGTAGGGGGAAATTATGTCCTATAACTCTTACCAGTGTTAGGCTACTCATCAGGTTAACATCACTCTGAAGAAGCCTATTGCAATATGAGCGAAATATCGGTTTGTAACTAAACCAATGACGCAGTTTACAAATGTTTTGCAGGAAAGTGTATGTCACAGCCCTTAGAGGCTGTAATTACTGCATTTTTTATTTTATTTTATTGTTTCTGGGGAAGAAGGAGACCAGAAATGAGGAAATAAAGAGTAATGCCAATAAACTAGAAGATAAACAATTCTATTTGCTGCTGCTGAAAGATGAAGAAATCAATATTTTCTTGCAAAAGAGCATGAATTCGGAAGTAGATGGATATTTTAAAGGTTCAGCTAAAGAATTGTATGAGCGAGACTTAATTTTGCAAGAAAATTCGGAAGAATTAAGAAAATCTCATTTGGAGTTCTCGGACATAGACACGGTAGAGATAGCGTACACTCCTGGCTAAAAGGTGACGTTAAAGAAAAGGGTTCAGGAGAAGTTTTAAGCCTATATGATATGGTTAAGCTCAAAAAGGGAAGAACATAAAAAACAATATGTGAAGATAAAGAACAGGCTAAATAAGGACTGCCAAACATGAAGATTGGGAAAGGAAATGTGAAATGTGGTGAAATCATCTCTAGGACCTAGGATTTCAGCGGGCTAAAGAGGCGTGGTCGGTACTGGAGGGGATGAGGAAAGAAGAGAATAAACAAAGTCAGGATTAGTGATATTATCAATAGAGAAATGGACGAGCTATTATAGTGAGCTGTTAATGGAAGATAGGGATGATTATAAGTATGAAGATGACCTGGAGTACCATGGTGCGGGATTCAATGTTACAATGCAACAAGTGGAGAAGACAAAAATCGAACACTAAAAACTGGTAAAGCCCCAGGTCCCGAAGAAATTAATTCAGAATTAATAAAGTATGGTGGTGAAAAAGTGATCAATTAATTTACCGACTGCATTTCTAATTAAACAAATTAATATTCCTTAGAACTTTGACTTTTTATTAAACGTAAACATGTAAAATACATATTTAAGCCTATCTCACAGGTAACGACAGAAATCATTTTTTCTAAAAATAATAGTTCAGATAAAACTGATAGGTGAATATATACAGGGTGTCCCAAGGTATATGGATAACGACTTTTTCTCGGAAACTAAGATAGCTAGATAAAAAACTAAAAAGTACCTGCCCCCGTAGTTTTTTGTTAGAAAACCAAATTTAATTTGCAAATTTGTTTTGGTGCTTCCAGAAGCGAGATACGTAGACCAACTTCATTTTTTCAAATGTGGAGGTGTGGTTTTTATTTAAGAAATAGATTCCTCTATTTTTTGTAAGAAAAATTTACTTGAACTGTTTTTTTCATTGAGCGTTATTTTACAAGTTATGAATGAAAACATGATTCCTATAAGAAATTTCGAAATGATATTATAACGGTTTTTTGATTGAATAAGAAGAAAAGTACTATTTCATTATAAATTTTACTCCTCATTCATTACAGATCTTGCTCGAACTGGTGCCCACCATTAGAGATGCATACACATGCTTTTTCCTGCCAATTGTACCTTACGACTAAAGAAATACATCTCTAACGGTGAAGGCCAGTTCGAGCAAGATCTGTAGTTAATGAGGAGTAAAATTTATAATAAAATAGTACTTTTC
>JAAEAF010009431.1:0-21365 GCA_011037195.1 Triatoma infestans
ATCTTACAGGGGAGCCAATGTAGATTCCGATCACTTCTTAGTAATAGCGGTTTAGAGCTCGAATTAGTACCATCAGAAAAATCAAGGGCCAAAAGAGCACGAAACATTGATAAGTTAAAAATAAATGAACACAGTGATAATTTCTGTGAAACACTGGATAGTAAATTAAGTGCAAATGAAAGGCCGATGAGTATATCTATTAATGAAAAGTGGAGGAATTTTGAAGATATAATTAAGCAGACTGCAGAAGAGACCCTAGGATTTCAGAACAAACGGATAATAGCGGAATGGTTTGATGACGAATGTCGGCAGGCGACGAAGGTAAAGAATGAGGCATATAAGAAGATGATTGATAGGAGATCGACCCGTAGAACAAGAGAGGAATACGTTAACAGAAGGAGGGAAGAAAAGAAATTGCATCGGATGAAGAAATTGAGGAGTGTAAGAAGTCCAATGAAACACGAGGGTTCTTCCGAAAAGTGAACCAGGGAAGAAAAATCATTTAAACCAAGAATCAAGAATAAGCGCTTGCAGCAAGAATAATGCTTGCAACGATCGATTATTTCTGAGAAACCCAAAATGTTGGAAACATGGGCCCAATATTTTGATGATCTTCTAAACCAAAACACATCTTAAGGAGCCTATAATGTGAGAGAGGTAATTAGCATGACGCCTGATGACTTGATGGAACCACCTGAGGTAGAAGATATTGAGGAAGCAATTGAAAAATTAAAAAATAATAAGGCTCCAGGTAGTAATGGGCTTCCTGCGGAGTTGTTTAAGCACGGAAGCACTAGTCTTACAGAATTTCTGCAGGAGTTGGTTCTCCAGATTTGGACAGAAGAAAAGTTACCAAATCATTGGAATGAAGGAATTGTCTATCCGCTGCATAAGAAAGGAGACCAACTAGAGTGCCGCTATTATAGAGCTGTTACGCTGCTATCTTGCGCATATAAAATACTCTCCAGCATCTTATATAAGAAGCTTCTCCCTTCTGCTGTGAGGGAGATTGGGCCGTACCTTTGTGGGTTTCTTCGGGGAAAGTCAACCGTGGACCAAATTTTCACTCTACGCCAGTTTCTTGAGAAGTCAAGGGAACATAAAGTGCAGACTCACCATCTATTTGTCGACTTTGAAACTGCTTATGATAGCATAAATCGCCGAGAAGTATATAACCTTCATGCTGGAAATGAAGATACCAAAGAAGCTAGTTAGCAAGGATGCGCTGACGATGGCGGATGTGCGGCGCATTATTCGAGTTCAAAGGGATTTGTCAGAAACCTTTCATGCAAAGAACGGCTTGCGACAAGGAGATGCCCTCGCCTGTTTGCTCTTCAATTTGGCACTCGAGAAGGTGATGCGAGATCCCGGGATCCAGACCACTGGCACTATATTTAATAGATTGGTTCAGATAGTAGCGTATGCGGACGATATAGATATAATTGCAAGATCCCGGAGAGCCTTGGAAGAAGCCTTTTTGAAATTAACGTCCGCCGCTAAAAAAAAAATGGGACTTACAATAAACCAGCACAAGACCAAATACATGTGCATAGAGGGCGCCCCATTCTTCAGAGATCCTTGGGTCCTATACATTTGAACAGATTAAAAGCTCCAGATTTGGACAGAAGAAAAGTTACCAAATCATTGGAATGAAGGAATTGACTGTCCGTTGCATAAGAAAGGAGAGCAACTAGAATGCCGCAATTATAGAGGTGTATATCTAGGTTCGCTGGTCAGTGCCACTCATGACACTCCCTAGAAATCAAAAGGAGAATTCTACTCGCTAATAAAAGGTACTTCGGTCTCCAGAAGTACTTAAAAAGCAACCTTATTTCTAGAAGTACAAAGTCCGTTCTTTAAGAAACCATACGGTTTGTTTTAACATATGGGTCTAAGACCTGGATTCTCTCCAAAAAGGAAGAAGAAGATCTACTGATCTTCGAAAGAAAAGTTCTCCATAGAATATATGGCGCAGTTCGTGAGAACGATATCTGGAGAAGGAGATCTAACCAGGAGCTAGGGAGTTTATACAGAGACGTGACGGTAATAAGATTGAGCAGACTACGCTGGGCGGGACATGTTATAAGAATGGAAGAGGGTGCTATCGCTGCGAGAGCCGAAAAGGAATGTTTGCATGGGAAGAGGCAAGTGTGGAGGCCAAAGCTTTATATGGCCAGAGGGTGTAAGGAGAGACGCAGCTTCTATTTTGGGAATCAGGAATTGGAGGACAGCAGCACAAAACAGAGAAAGCTGGAAAAAACTTTTGAAAGAGGAGACCAAGGCTCAGTAGTGGGCTGTAGAGTCACTGATTTTATATATATATATATATATATATATATGAAGTAAAATAATGCCTATTTTTTCAGGCGGGCTTAACGTCCGAGTACCAAATTAGGTGTTCTGGAGCAACTTTAACATTTTTTAAATAATATAAAATTTAGCAATTATACGCGGGACTCGAACTGAGGACCGCCCACTTAAAAGTAGTCTTTGCCCATAAAGACTACACGAACTCCCCCCCCCACACACATCAATAAAGACTCCCCCCAATATATATAGATATATATATACTCAGATACATATATAATTTTTTTTAAATATTTTTTCGAACTAAGGTGACTTCAAAACATGTCTTTCTGGTGAAAACTCAATTCAGAAACTTTGATATTACGGAGTTCATAGAATTATGACAAATTTTAACTAAATTTAGTTTATTTGCCTTCAACTTTATTATATCAGTTTTAGAATAAAACACTAAACTTAATAAAATGACTTCTTGAGGAAAACATAACCTCGCTTTTCCCCCAAATCCTCATTAAATTAACATTTTTGAAAATTTATTGAATCAAACCCCTATAGAGGACAATATAATCCCTTCCCTCCCTAAAAGATCCCTTAAATTAATTTTCTCGGAGAAATGTTTAAATATAAGTTGTAGCTCTTTATATGTTTAGTTCATATATCAACTTTAAAGAAAATCGTTTGAGTGTTTTTAGAGAAAATAGTAGAATAACTGAAAAAACTGTTCAGTAAAGTGTTACTTCCGGTTGACTGATTTTGTTCGAAACCTTATTATCGGTTCCCATGTTAGCAGTTAAACTAAATATCAAATGTGAACTTTTTACGATTTTCAGTTTTTGAGATATGCTGACGTGGTGTGGTCACACTCACACACCGAAACATATATTTCAAATGAAAACTCAGTTTAGAAAATTTGACACGATCGCCATACTTTCTCTTACTCCCTCTCTAGGAATAAGAGAAAGTAAAAATAAGTTTTGTCATTTTTACAATTGTGCAACCATAAGAGAAAGTCGTGGTTTTTTTATGATTAATGTTGATTATCTTACACCCTTTCATGAGGTCGAGTCATGTGCGAAAACTCGTTTACTTTTTGATGTATTTATGTATTCGTAAACTCTGTACAATAGACTGGTAAGCAGTAAACGCTTTAAACTGGTCCAGTTTGACCTAGAAAAAGAAGCTATGACGGATATCACCCACTTGTTAGGTAGATGTTGTCCTGCATTGCGGATCCAGTCACTAGTTCATCAAATAATTAATATTATAGATTAATAAATTGCTTACAAGGTGACCAGTCCCAGTTGTACCAACCTTAGTGAGGTAAAAAAAATGTTAGAAGTGAAAGTCCAAAGACGAATTAGGCATGTTCTGTTCAAATTTGCAAATATTTCTCCTTTGTTCTTGTAGTTAACTTGGTTTTGGACCGGTCCTACCATCCTACCTACCTCCCATCATTTCTCACTTTGTTGTGATTTTTTTTTTAAATTGTGAAGAAGAGACTGAAAAGAAAAGACGAAATAACAATTATAATAACAAAATAAATAAAAAAGGACCGGTTTGTGTTAAGCTGCAGCCCACCACAACTATACCCCAAATAAATACTAGCGTGATGAAAAATTGATTACTATTTGTCGAGAATGAAACGTGACTCTGTGAGGACATTCTAATTATTTGTAGTAATCTTTATTTAAAAAAAAAAATCTGCCCGCCCATCTTTTCCCCGCTCACCCAGTCCCCCATTATACACATTGCTGCCAACTTCTGAATTTTTTTTCACTCTAATTTATTTATATCATAAAAATTGTGATACCTTGGTTTGGGGGTGGGGAGTTTTCGTTTTATTTTACATTATTTGATGAGGAGGTCCTCGATGAGATTTTTCTTTCTTTAAAAATATTATTTATCATTTTTCCTACTTCATAAAACTTTCCTTTCTCTTTTTGACTCTTTTTTTTTTTTTTTTTGCTAGTTATGGAGGCTGTGGTTAGTTTTATTTTCTTTTATGTTTTATCATCTTGTTAAAGAAATTAACTTTAGATCCATCTGTAATTAAAAAAACCCCTGTTCAGTTTTTTCGTTTTTGTTTTGTTCAGTTTGTATTAGCCTTGTCTTTTTAATTAGTTTCTGGTTTTTTAGATTAAACTGAATTGAATTGAGGAAGGTTTTATACAGTGCAAGTTTACATATACTTGAAGTTAATGCAAATAGATTGTTACAATTATTGTGGGGCGTTTTCATTTTAGGACCCTTTGTTTGCTAGCGCAATTTTGCTGCCCAAAAGTGCCTCTGCCATAATAACAAAAGAGAGTGTTTTATCAAATATTAATGCGCTCTAGTTTTCAAGAAAGAAAATTAATTAAATAAACATTTTTCCTAGTACAGATTGCCACCAGAGCCGTCTTAAGCGCTGAGAGTTTACTTTAGTTTTCGTTTTCCCGTACAATATACCGTTGCGTAACCATCAGGAAAATGCATGAAGTTAAAGTTAGAATTTTGTTTATTTTTCTTGCGATTTGCATCTGACCGAGTGTCGACCCAGAATCTCCAGAATTGAATGAGTAATAATTAGGTTGTTTGTAGATGGACTGGCTATAAAGCCGAAACCACAGCGATCTGGAAGATCTTTTGTGTCTTTCTGTGGTAAACAGTGCTTGTTTCCACATGGAGCGTAGTCACCTGTAAAGCCGATATGTAATATGTACCCCCTGTCCTTGTCAGAATAAGTATTGTTTGTAATGTTAGGTTGGGATACGCGCCCCGGATACGCAAGATCCCTGAAGAAGTAACTAGCCCACTTTCCCCTACGTGAGTGGCGGTGGGGGAGCGTTGCATGAACAGACTCACGAATGATTTAGGAAGAAATACACTAACCCAGTTACATCATTAATAAAGATGTTGAGGTTCCTGTTGATTGGTATCCTATGCAAAAATCACAAACAGCGCATAAAATAGCAGTAAAAGTTTCTCGAAATCGAGTTTTACACCGGAAATACAAGGTTTGGATTCTTCTGAATACGAGAAAGTTGTATTTAGCAAATGGTCTGTTTGTGTGTTTTAGTTGACAGAAATTCTCAAATATGAAAAGTTACAGGAAGTTCACTTGGTATTTCATTTAGGTTACTACACCGCATCAGATTATTAGATTTCGAGCAAAATCCACCAACCCAAATTGTAGGTGTTTTTGTCAGTTTATCGCGATTTCCTCGATAATGGCTCCAAACGATTTTCTTTGAACTTCATGTGCTATCTACACACATCAATATTGATCACTTTCATTTGAAACATTTCCTCGGGGAAATGTTGTTCTTTGGGAGGTTTTGGGGTAACAGTAGCTTATGCTTTAAGCCATTGAAGCATCACTTTAGTATAATGTACGGTTTTACCACTCATGTTCTATTAATACACATTAGAATCATTGACCAGAAGTGCGATTTTTCAAGAATAGGTTCTTCAGTTCGTTGAAATTTTCTCTAAAACGGTTTCACAAAATTTCTTTTAACTTGGAATGCTTGCTGCTTAGATAGATAGTATCACTTTACACAAGTGGATGTGTCCGCAATGCTGGATAACATCTGGTATTTTATCATCTAGAACGGAATAAATACCCGACATTGCTATTGGAACTTTTTTCCGTAAAAAATTGATTTTAGAGGGACGTTGGAGGTTTGGGGACCAGGAGGTAGTTTGAATTTGCACACGCTTTATTGGCTTTAATATAGAGCGCTCCACTTATATAAGGCCGCTTGTTTACAAGTAATAGCACAACCTGTTTACAGCCCGGCTAACTAAATATTGTGATATTGCTATTTTAAAGAAAATTTCTTGATTAAATTGTAATTAATTAGAGTAAGAGAAAATCGTATAAGTGTTTCACCCCAGATTTTTTTCTCATTTTGGGCTCATCAAAGGGGTTTTGGGTGTTCGCCTATCAGTAATTATGCTTTGACAGTGTGAGAGCGATGATAAGCACCGTTGATTACAAGTCTTATAACGTACTTTCCGGGTTAAACTCATCTCATACGGGGCAGGTAACAAATTGATCAGGTATACTCTCTCTAACCCTTGGGATTACCACTAGCTTATTGTCTGACGAAGCAGTAAATTCCTTTTTCGCCTGCCCCCATGACATGATTTAAGAGACATTTTCAAAATTCTTGATCATTCGTATCCCAGCACTTACTAAGTACATACAGATTCAAATAAATAGAATTATGGAATTTCTGAAAAGTTTATCTAGTTGTGGGAAACATGTGACAAAAGTAGGAATCGCACAATTTTTAGTAACACATCACCTAATAAGACAATTTATGGTAAATTGATGTCTCTTGGCCGAAAGCATTAAGCGGGGAACTACCGTGATCACAAATAGCTGGAGAGGCTACCAAAGTTTTAGGTTCGTTAGGGTTTCACTACTTTAAGGTAAACCACTTCTACTTTTGTGAGCCCGCGAGATAAAATGGTTCATACCCAAAGTATAGAATCTCACTGGTCGAAAATAAGAAGAGACATGAGGAAACAAAATTGGCCGCATGTGTATGTTCGAAACTTACTTCTATCTAGAACGTACATTTGGAGGAGTAGGTTTTCGACAGATGAAGAGTTGTTTAAGGATTTTATGGATGCCCAGAAGTATTTTTATAAGTAGTTTATTCCTTTATTGGTTAGTACACGATAGGTTTAGTTTTTTTGACAAGGCTTTTTAGGCCGCCAAATTTACTTTATTGTGAATGTTTCTTATATAAAATATATTTAGTTTATTTTAACAAGGCCCTTTAGGCCGCCAATCTCATTTTATTGTGGATATTTCTTGTATAACAAGCATTCCAATTTAATGTTTTTGGCGTTCCTTGGGTTCTATCCATACAACCAGCAAGCTGAGTCTGAAATCCAAATGAGTGTTTGAAGTTTTTCTGTGATTTCACAACATATTAATTTTCATAATAATTTTGATCCGTTAGGAAATAAAATATTGGAAAATCCTATCTTATAGTTTCCTTCTTGTGATTGAGAAATTACAAAATTTCCCTTAAACCATGTGATAAGGGGCAACTTTTCATAACAGGAGCCTGCTACTACAGCTACTACTAGCAACCCTTTCAAACAATGACCACTCTTACTTTTATTACCCTAATTAATTTTTTTATACCTGCTTCCTATGAGATGAGTTTAACCCTACTTTTACTTTTAAGTGGACAATTGCTGGGCCTTTGTGGGACTGAACGAGTGGAGCATGAGTGTGAAACCGACCTGCCGATTCTGTTTTGATAAGGAGTTATAAATTTGTAAAATCCCATTGTTGGGACCCAAGTAATTTCCCGAAAATCGCGAAAAACTAAACATACTTGAACAATCAGTTCTTCATAGGGGGTAATGGACCAGCCACTTCTTCAGGTATCTTGACATGGCTGCAGGTATTCCAGCCTAACTTTACAACAACACTGATACTGACAGTTTGCAATATTCCACGAAATCTGCGTTGGATGTGCAGTTGTGTTTAGTTGATGGTGCAACCATCAACTTGGGTTTTACGAACCCACAGGCTAACATCCAGGGAAACCACAATAGATTATTTTTGGACTTGTAGTGGATTAAATTCATAGCCATCCCCTCTAAATTCATTCCCTCTAAAGCGTCCAGCTTCCACAGGCGTGGAGTGTCCAAAAAAATAGTGCATTCTGGATAATAAATTGGTCCTTATTATATGGTTAGGTCATTGATCGAGGCAGCACGGGAGAATCACATAAGTAGGTAGTCATGGTGGTCTAAGAGGTTCAATATTGTGATATTTGGCGAAAATTGAGGCCAGGTCCGTGAGAGAGAGGTAAGAGTAGATTATCCTCGTAGTTTTATATCGATTTTTAAGTCGCTTTCTCATAGATCAATTTAGCCATGGATGATTTAATAGTAGAAAACATATTACATGTTACATTACATATTACATCTGCTTTTTTCTTTACATCTCGGTTATATTTCCCCCTAGATTCTCAGGGGGTAATCTATTATTACCACCAGATATCCCCAAAAGGTTTTTAAGACCTTCAGAGACCACCTGGACTTTATGGAACCAACGTTTTTATTTACTTTTTTTTTCGGAATCATCACTTATCTAACCAGGATAGGAAATGTGAAACCAATTTACAACGCTAGATGACATTGCTTTACACCAACCAAACTCCTACATAGAACCATGCAATCTTCTAGAACCATTTACTAGATAAATATAATCGGCTGGGACCCCATAAATGGGAAGCAGATGTTTACTTATTTCATCCATTAATGGGTCAGCGAATAGAAGGGGGCCATGGTGTATAATTGTTTCCATGGATACGTATATTTATTGTCTGCTATGTAAACTATCCAATCACACTACTGTGACTGTACTTTTAAAATCATGCTTCGATTTTCTTTAACGCCAGATGGCGTATTATTTATTTAGTCTTTTGGAAATATTTATTTACCATACTTTTATCATCCAGCTATAACTTGCGTTTCTTTAACTTGGACTTAAATTCGTAAATTTAGAATTTGTTCTTAGTTCCATATTATTCCATTAGATTTGTTGCATGCCCTTCCATAGAGGTTCATAACTTATCCACTTCTTAGGCATTTCTGTGATGCCATTCTTATGGCAAGAGAGAATAGAAGTGTGACTTACAGTCGGCTTCAAATTAAATTTTAAGAAATTTCAAGTTCTCATTTCTTATTTATTTTTTCTTAGTTTCTGTAAGAAAATGTATGGTCTTTATCAGATTCATATGGGATTGAGTTTACATTAGGAGTAAGTTTAGAGATCACTGATCACGATGTTTTTAGCGAATGCTTGAAGATATGCGTCTTTGTGTTTGTGTGTGTGTATGTAAGTGTGTTCTCATAATGAAAAAACCTACTCATACTTGATGGTCTGTTCAGATACCATCAAAGGATCTGAAAAACTGGATAAAAATGCGTCAAATCGGGAATGTGCTACTACTTTCAAGTTTGAAGAAATACCGCCATTTTCTCGAAAGCGGCTCCAGTATTATTCCTAACACTTGATTTATTATATGCTGCAAAACTTATAAATCCATCCCTTTTATTTAGAAATTTTTTCGGGAATAAATGACTTTAAGACATGTTCCGTCAGAGATAGAATTGTGTATGTTTCACACCGGTTTTTTTTTTTCCACAAAAAAATTAGTGAAATCAACGATCTTTTTTGGTACATTAGATAACAAATAAAAACATATATGTCCTCTTAAATCTTTAGGGAGAGGGGCCTATAATGGAAGGAAATCACCACTAAATTCCCCACACAAAAACTAGAAGTAATAGTTCCATTAGCTACCGCATCAAGAAGCCATCCCTGAGCGTGTTAACTACTGGTATTATCTTTCCCGTTACGCCTCAGTACAGTACACTGGCAAAAAGGTTTCAATTTCGACAGCTAATCTTCCAATAGAAACTGCCTCTAGCGGTAGGGAAAAATTGAACAAAAAGATCGTACCAGAACATCGAGTTAACAAGTTTTTCAAGATCAACCTTGAAATGTTGACTTACCAAACTAGGTCACACTAGTAATCTAGTGCTCTTCAAGCGACTTGCCAATCTCTTGCATGCTTTTGCAAGCGCTGGCAATCTCATATGCATCAAGTTACCAACTCTTTGCTCGGTCACTCTACCATCCAAAAAACACTCTTCTCTTCTCACTGAGAAAACCGTTTAAATATTAATAGTTGATAATGGTGTCAGTTGGTGTGTTCTCAATTTGCATTATCTTACCTGCTACTAATACACACCATAGAGCTAAGTAATAGAGTGAGAGAGTGTCTAGTGGAGCTAGAGTTGTCTGCGGTGAGAACTGTAAAACGAAGTTGTTGTCCAGTTGGTGTTGTTAAGCTTGGGATACCCACCTTGTGCTTAAGCTTGATGAAGGATTAGCTAGTCCACTACCCACCTCTAAGGGTAGGAGATTATATTATTGATTACATTTCCTAGTTAACGTCAGCAGTGCCTGGCGTCGTGATATTTAGGTACTTAATTGGTAAAATGCATCATGGTCAAGTTATTGGTTAGAGTAAGAAATACAAAAAGTATTAGTAAGAAATTATGGAAGGAAAAAATAAATAAAAACCAAGTAAATGCGATCATCTTGGGAAGACTGTGAAATAACAGATAAACTTTACGACAATCCCATGTTTTTCGAAAGCTTCTAAACAGCAGTAAATTATTAGTATGAAATAACCTATTTAACGATAGCAAATGTAAACTGAAAGTATTTACCGCAATAAGAGAAAGTAATATATCTTAAATAAATTAAAGAAAAGGAAAGAAACAAAAGAGAATAAATAATCAGCTGGCTAAATATGGTCACCATGACAACCCCATAAATATGAATTATTACCACCTGATCACAGCTGGGAATGCTGTATTCATTCGTGTCCATGATGACCTTTGTCCTCCATTTTAATCCTCTTCTGGAATCGAAATAAAAAAAATAGTAAAAAAGGAATGTTTTCAATTTTTTCTTTTTCTATTTATAATCCTTTTTGTAATGTTGGCCGGTGGTAAGTACGTGTTTTTGAAATGTATGCTATTTTGCTGGTGTGGTAGATGTATTAACCAAACTGAATAAAGAATTTTTTAATTTCTTTCTTTGTCTTTCATTCAAAAATATTTTGCTTTTATTTGTACTTTCACTGCTGACAGATTTTTCGAAATTGCGTTTTCACCGGTTTGAGGCTCAAATAAACAAACAATATGTAAAACACTTGAATTTTCGGGTTGAGACGGCGTCAGTAGTTCGCTAGATACCATCTCAACCCGGAAATAGTATTTTTCATGAAAATGACCGCGAAACCTAAAAGATCAAAAAATGTGTAGGTATGTTTGTGTGTGAACAAAATATTTGTCGCTCCTGACACAAAGGTTACCGTCAGATCCATTAACCTGAAGTGCGTGCTACTTTGCTGGTGTTTTTTCTTCAGTTTTTCTGCTTTTCTAGAAAATGCTCGAACTATTTTCTTTAATCTGAGATTGTTAACTGAACAGATAAAAACGTAACTCTGTTATTTGAAACATTTCCCGGAAAAACAATTGATTATAGTGGGCGTGTTGTCACAGACTTGTATAAAGAGTGCAGTAAGATTGAAGTCTGTGTTTATCATACTGATTTATCAAGACTTCCTGATTGATGATAGGCGAACGCCAGAAACAGATCCACGAGCACAAACTGAAGCAGGATATTACGGACAAAATCTCTGATTGCTGGAAGTGTACTTGTACATCATCACCATTTTTTTTTTTTTAATTACTTTTTAAAAGTTTTTTAAATTATAATATTAATTTAATTACGTACCTAACTAACTTGCATGTTCAGAGTAAGATTATTAAAAGTACAATACTTGTCCAGTGCCAATAACCTCATATTTTAAAGTGGATGTAGACAATATAAAATTAAATCTCTTTTGAAATCGATCTCTTTTTGCATTAGGTATAAAACTATGTATAAAACTTTTAAATCTTCTTTGTCTTTGTATTTATTATGATTTGGTAATGCTATATCTGTAAACTGCTTTCAAAAGATAGTAGTGGCTTACTCTGTCTGGCTGGTTACTATCCGTTTTAACGATTTCAAACCTCTACACCTTTAGGTTAAAAAATATAAAAGGTAACAGGTTTCAAAAAAAAAGAAGAAGAAGAAGAAGGGAGGGGAAGATAGGTTGTGTGTGTTGTATTGTGCTATAGGTTGTTGCTGGACAGTTTATGCACTATAAACATAAACACTAATAAAAAAAAGAAAAAAGACTTGTTGTGATTGGTTGATATGTGTATAAAGTATGAAACAATTCGTTTTATTCTCTGTTGTGTTGTATATTTCTTTTATTTCAGTTTTTTATTTTTCCTTGTAGTTTGATTTCAATGTTCTTGACCTTCTAGAGATATAATTCTAGTGCTCTCTAGTTGTGCTGCAGTTTGCTTCTTTAAACGGTTTTACGTTTTTTTAAGACTTTTGAGGAATATTCGGCTGTAAAGCATATCCATTGCTCTATGGCTCTCTTGGCTTTCAGTGGTTTGTACATAAAAATGTTGTTCGTCTTTAATGTGCGAACCAATCTGTGAAGTGTGTTTACCTTTTGTGGGTACGCTAAACCTAAGTAGTAGCACGTAACAGCTACCAATCTTCAGCTCCTGGAGATGTTAGTTCATGTTGTATGTAGACCGGTGTAGATGTCAAGAACTATTCCTCACTTCATAGCTTTCATAGCCAAATTCTTCCCTTAATTAGTGCACAAAAATTCCATCTATGGAAACATACAAAAATAATCGCATACTTCGAGGGCTTTTACACGAAAGGTGGTAATTTTGTGCTACTACTAGGTTTTTTTTAAGGTTAAGATCTCGTTTGTTTTTTTTCGATTTAATAATTATAAAGCTTTGTTTTGTTCATAGACTTCCTCAGGGTAGTTGTTGATTTAAGTTTTAGACCAACACTTCTTGAAGTATGAAGAAACTTAATGCAATATGGGCAATAAATATCAGTTTATACCGAACTGTATGTAATCTCTATCCGAAGACTAGAGTGTGCTATGACAAGGGATGCGGAATAGATCACATGCATTAGGAAAAAGAAAAACCTCTAAAGTCATCTATGTGAATTCTCATACCATAAATTAAGTCCAGATATGATCAAACTATCTGTTACATTTCTTATGGGTACTCATATACTTAACTGTCAGTTACCGTATTCTCCGAATGATGGCAGCAGAAGCCGATGTGGTTTTTATCCGTTGGTTAGCGATTTCTTCAGGGTCACAGTGGATTTGACATTATCGCCATTCCTTCTTATGGCCCCAGTGATATGTTAGATTAAATTGGAACTATTCCATCTTTTTCGACAATTCGACTGTGCATATATCATTGAATATCAATGATATTTACTGATACAGTCACTGGGTACTACGATTATGGTTTTACATGATTATGATGATGAACTCAATTTCTTCACTGTTTGCACTTGAGATCCTTGCCATTGAGGCGGAATAAACGAATCCTATCGTACAAAAGAGTAGAGGAATGCAAATTGGATCGGACTATCTACATCTTGAATCTTGTCTTAGTACTACGATATTTCCAACCGTTTAACCCAAAGCAGTAATGCTTTTTGATAAAGCTCGTTTTGCCCCCCAATAGCTAAAAGTAGTTCTTTTCTCAGAGAAAAATGGTTACTAATCCATTACTCCGCCTCTAATCAGGCGAATTCTTTGCATTCCATAGCTGCAAATCAAGACGCAGGTCTTTCTAGACCCTTATGTCGAGGATTCCAATCTATTGAACTCGTTTTTTTTCACACTTTCTCAAAGAAGCTACATTTATTTACCCATTGTTGAACAGAATTCTTTTGAGTAGAAGTTACAAGGATATGCTCGTGCATATATCTTTAAACCGTATCACAAGAATATCTTTAAGCCGAGGAATGGCGCTAAAGCCCTAAAGCTAGAAGAAGGAGAAAGAATTCCATAATTTGGGCGAGGGGAGAAAAGCTCAATATATTCTTAAGCTCAGGCGATATGACAGCAGCTAAAAACAGGTCCCTTCTATTTAAAAAAAATGCCATAAAAGTTTCAGCTAATCGCTTTAAAATGATCTCATCGTTTCGCCATATTTTTGTGGGAAATAAAAGGCTAAAGGAGCAATAAATTCTATTAAAATAAGAATAATAGTTAAATATTTCTATGGCAGAAATCCGTTAAAGATTACTACTATTCTGATAGAGATTTCTCTCCAATTGAAAAAGAAATTTTTTATTTGCTTTAGGCTGTTTTTTTTTGTTTGTTTTAAATGAATAGTAGTTAATAAACTATAGTCTATCACAGACTTATAGATTATTTACACTACTGATTATAAAGAAAAAGACTCCACCTTTTACTGGAGGTAGCAACCTTTACTACTTCTCTTTGACGGACAAAAACAACCAATCAGAATAAAGCTTCTACTGTGGCGATGATAATAATAAATGAAACTAAACCAGCCGTATCCTGCAGGATGGAAAAGGAAGCTACCCCACTGCCACACATGATGTACTGCTGCCGCTTTCGTATTTTATCCATTGACCGACCAGAGCTCATTGTCGCCCATGCTCTTTTAGAAGACTTCTTTCTGTTAAAGTATATCCCAGAAACACACACACACAGAAAACAGAAACGAGAAAAAGAATTACCCTAAGGCTTTAGTTCCGTACCTAATTCTTGCTAACGAAGATAGATGGTACTAACAGGACGAAAAAACCAAATCGATTCATCGGTATTTAAACTGCTTCTCTCACAATCGGGATTCTTCCTTTTTACTACTGCTAACAACCCTATCTCTCTCTACAACTATCGCTGTCTTTAGTCTAATTTTCTAACGACCTGTGGTCATTGACACATTTTATTTGTTTTTTTTTCTATTACGAATGGTCTGTATGTGAGACTGCACCTGACACAAAGGTTCCGGGCGGAAGTCCATTAACCAGAAGTGCGACTTTACTGAATGTTTTTATCCATTTTTTCACGCAAATGGCTCCAACGATTTTCTTTAAATTTCGTATACTAACACCCTATCTGCACAAATGAATACCTATCACTTTTATTTGAAAAATTTTCATTGAGAAACATGTTTTTCTTTGTAGGGGTTCTGGGAAATAGTAACGTGACCACTTCAGTACAATGTATGGTTCTGCCTACTCTAGAATATTTATTTACATTAGAAATATTGCTTTAAGCGTGTTTTGTAAACGGATTCTGGAAATATGTTGAGCGTGAAATTCTAAAAAATATCGGTTACAAGTTTTGCTGGGAATTGACAGAAACACTTTGACTTTTACTAAAAAGAGTTCTAAATTTGAAGATAATTTGTGAACTAGAAATGTAATACTAGCAATAGAAGAAAGTCGTGTGAGTGATTCACACTGAAAGTGTTTGGGGGTACAGGAATAAGATATTATTGGTTAAGATAAAAAGGGTGTACTGACAAAAATGCGCACTAGCGCTAGTGTAGTATAGACGTGTTGGTGGTGACATTAACAACCAGATACACCAATGTATCAACATTGTTGGTGTATTTCAAACATTTCGTGTTTTGTCTCTCTCTCTCTCTAAGTTTAAAACAAATAGCTCACGATCTTTGCTTAAAGTTGAAACGTGTATGTTAGTTCACACCGTTACAGCTAGGGCTCGCTACTTTACCGATGTGACATTTTGCTTGTTGTTATTGTTATTTGTGTGTGTGTATCTGTGTGTGTGTGTGTGTTTGTCTTTGTTGCTGGATGTTGTTCTTTTATAACATGTGTTCTTGCAACATTTTTAAAAAAAACAAGTGTATTTTTAACAGCTGGTTAGAATTACAGAGATGTTTCTTTGTTCTTTAATGTAATAGACTTGGAGTCTTTTTTGAAGGGGGCTCTTCTTATATAATCCTTCTGGTTTCTGCGACATTGTTGTGAAAAAAACACACTAGTATGATGATTGTGGTAGTTGTTAACGGTGAAATGGTGAAAATTATTTAGCATTGGCTAGTGTGATATGGCTAGTTAGAACTGCTGCCAATGATGAGCTAGTTTGGCTTGCTTTCAAGGTTGATGTTGATATAACTTCAAAGTTTATCTGGGGACCCCCACTCCTTGTCTTCAAAGCTGATTTGATGACTAGTATCTTAAGTCCCTCAGATGGTTAGCTTATATTCAATTTCTCTTACCGCTTAGAGAGAGATCTCGGTGAGATATTGGCTATAAGCCATTCACCACCAATACATTGTACTAGACGGCGTGAAAGAGGGTGTAATGCGTAGTTGATGTGCGCTAGAGGTTCAGAGGGATCGCCGTGATGCGACTGCTGATAGAACTCTAGAGCCCAGGTTTTGTGTTGGTTTGATTACATTTCAGTTGGTTTCATTATATCATAAAGTCTTCTTCCTTCGGGTTGAGACTGTGCGTCAGGCTTGTCTTAATTTCTTCCAAGGGGTGACGTTTTGTGGAGTGTGTGCGTGTTGAGGAACCTATATGACGTCCTGGATAGCATGTAGTGCATGAGAGAAAGAGCTTCCTGTCCTGATGTTGCACACATGGTACACCTCATAGACTGCTTACATGTTATGTACCAATACTGGTCCCCCAGAGAGCCACAATAGATCATGATCCTCACAAGCACTTGATTGGTTGAAAGGTTTGAAATAGTGCAATCTGATTAATAGCTGATGAGTTTCTTGGTGACAAATATTCCATGAGTTCTAATAATTTTGCCGTAATGTATATAATTGTTTCTTATTACCCTATTTGAGTTTGCGCTATTCATCATTCTTACACTATTTAACGAAACATCCCGAAAATGAACGAATATTCAAATGATAAGTTTATTCTAAAGTCATAGTCGGTCTGCTTAAAAAGTGGTAGGATTTTTGATTTTGAACAGTTTGTCGCAAACTCCCTGCTATGAATCAACTGATTAGAGGTTAAGGCAGCACCATTATAATGCTGTAATACCATAGTTGGTTTAAATTTTTAAAATTTTTTGGTAGCAAATTTAATATTTAATTAATAAAAACCTCCTGCCAATAGCGCAGTTTTTAACATACTACACTATTTTTTGGGACACTACCATCACCGCATGTAACACAAAGGTTTCTGTCAAAATCCATCAACCGGAAGTGCGACTTTACTGCAAGGTTTTTTTCTTCTTTCAGTTTTTCACAATTTTCTCGAAAAAAACTTCAACGATTTTCTTTAAACTTTATATATTCTGTACGTTCATATAATACTTACCACTTTTAATTGAAACATTTTCCCGGAAAAGTTGATTTTTGGGGGTGTGATACGGGGGGGGGAGACACCAAGCTTTCCAAGTACCACTTCAATATGATTTAATATTATTCAATACAGATGTAATAATATTAATATACATTAGAAAACATTTTATAATCCCAAATGTGTAGAAAATCTGGTAATCGAATGGGGGACTAACAGAACAGGTTTTTGATTGTTTTTTTTTTTTAATTCTCCTGAAATGAACTACATAGATTTCCTTTAAACTTCTTGTGCGAACTGCACAGATATATAAACATTGTTCACCCCCATGAAATTGCTTTTAGGTTGTTCTGTGGAATTTGTGACATTAAATTTGAAATTTTTATATGGTGGCTTCAATGTTACTGGCGCCATCTTCTACAATACAATAAATATATTACCCTTTTACCTGCCTTGGTAGGAACTTAAATGACAACAAATTAATTTTAAAAGAAAATTAGTCATTTTATAGATTACAATTGTATTAACAGTAAGAGAAAGTAGTGTACAATACCAATTTTTTTCCCCCACCAAACAGATGTTATAGAATTATAATCAGCTGTTTTCTTTATGAAATGTACACTAACATTATTAGCTAAAATTGTGTAACGTAAATTTAATAACTTGTGAACCGAATACGTCATTTTCTGACATTAATATGTTTAATGTCATTTTAATTATATTTAGAAAAGAGTTTTTGTTTTTTCTTGTAAAATTATTTTTGTTTGATGGTGACACAGAAATACAAGGGAAGAAAATAAAGACAAAGAAAACATGAAAATATTCTATGTATTTAAGCAGTAATATAATATACATATAGTAGGCAGTGAATGTAATAGAAGATAGTAAGTAAACAATAAGGTTATGAATGTTTCACAAGTTGAATGGTAGAGTGCAGCGCTGTAATGGCCAAGAGAGTGTGAGCGAGAGAGAATGAGATAACTGTAGAGTATCTAAGGCAGAAAAATTGCTGAATTTTTTTCCTTTGTCCATAGAGAGAGAGACAGATAACTATGACAGTGTGTGTTGTGCGTAGTATGTATAGGAGTTGAGTATGTGTTAGCGTTTACGAACAATGTTGGATGATACTTCATGTAAAAAAAAAAGATAGTGCATGCTCAAGAGCAAAAAAAGTACCACTTCAATTTTTTTTTTTTTTAAGAGTAGTGCTCCAAGAAGCTTGGGTAGGGTTTTCGTGACTTTTTCGTTTGTTCGTAACTTCAGTGTTCAGGTAGTGTCTTTTTCACTTTCTCTTACTAGTATTGCGATCCTGTCAAATTTTCTATATCGAGTTTTCACCGGAATTAAACGTTAGCGGTTCGCTAAGTCCCCCCCCAAAAAACTGGATTTTAGAAATTGGGCTCTGTGTGTGTGTGTGTGTGTATGTATGCGCGCATGTGTCAAAAACAGCATCGCCCAAAAATGGTCGCCATATTTTCTCTCTTACTATTAATAATTATTAATGCTCAATTTTCTTGGGATATTTATGAATTGGGCCACCCAAATATTGCTTTCAAAATCTCTATGTGTGAATGTGAGTGTCATAGCTCAAAAACGCACAAAATTTAAACTTGACATTCCATTTACATTTCAGTATTCGATCCGACAATAAGTTATCTGACAAAATTGCTGAACCGAAACTTACACTGAATGGATTTCACATTTTTTTTGCCATTTTTTTAAAAATGGTTCCAACCATTTTCTTTAAACTTAGCACAACAACTACCCATATAAAATACCTGCTACTTCTATTTTAAACATTTCTTTCCATTTCCATTTCTTAGGAAAAATTCATTTAAGGCGTCTTTTGTGGGGAAGGGTTTGGAGTAATGTTTTTCTGTATAGGTGCAATGTTAATTTATTATACGATTACTTCATCTAAATAATATTAATTAGAATTAAATATGTTGACAAAATTCCTTGCTTGAAGAAAATCAGTTGACCCCGGAAGTGCGTTTTTCTGAAGTTTTTTTTTCCTGTTTTTTGCGATTTTTTCCCTAAATACTCCGAATCATTCCATTTTTATCATTTCGTAACTAACTATGAATACAGAGAGAGACTTATAGCTTCCGTTTGAGACTTCTTTCCGAGCAAGTTCATTTCAAAGAAGTCAATTTGGCGGAAAGGGGTGGTTATATGCTTTCCTCAAAAAAAGACATTTTAATAAAATTTAAATTCTCCTTTAGTATTAAATTGAAGAAGAGGGGGGAACATTTGATGAAAACTATTTGAAGAAATTTGTCACTTAAATCTGTGTAAACTGCAGTCAGAGAAAGTCGCGTGAGTCCAAATTTTTATTCTCAGAACATCGAACAAAAATTTATTAAAATTGATTTTTTTTATTTTATTTATTTATTTGTTTTTTGTTTAAGAGGCGCGGTAAAGTAAAATTACGTGCTGCACAATGATTAGAACTTCCAAAAAAATAATAAATAATTAGACGACTACGGTTACGTTACCATAGCAATTAGTTTTTAAATAATTTTTCTTTTTATACGTTTTTCAAACCCAGTCATTATTTTTTATAAACCTATGTGTGTTTGTTTTGTTTTGTTTACTTATTTATTTCTTGTTCTCTCTGGCATTTTTTCCTTCCATCTACTAATCATTGAATGCAACATGTCTTTTGTTTTACAAAGAGAGAAAAAGAAAATAAAAAAGTAATTCAGCTCGTGACGTCTGCATTTCTAACCAAACATTTCGTCTGGCTCCTCACTGTCAAAAAGCTTCCAACTAATAATTACTGAAGATCTCCCAGAGTGAGCCCTCGCGCGGACATACTCTCCCACGTACTGACGTACAGACATCGGAACACCCCACCTGCCGCCGCGGTTAGGGGGGAACTGTTTTTCCGTTTCAGTTCTCTTTTCCTTCTTTCTATGTACAGCGCATTAAATCCTTTCATCTTATTTTTATTTATTTATTTACTTATTCTATCTTTCTCTTTTAGGATTGGATGTGAGAAGATGAAAATAGTGGTTTATTTATTTATTCTATACGTCACTTAAACACACTGGCGCCAGTTTGATTTTCTTCACTGTTTACTGTTTATAAAGAGTAATTGATCACTGTTGGTTTTTCTTTAAACATTTACTGCAACTTGAACTATATATATAGGAAATTTTCTGCACGCCTTTAGGCACTAATATCTTCCTTCATCCTTTGATTGATTGATAAAATAAAAACAGAACTATATAACCTTCATTGGTTACGTTTTCAAGACAGGTTATGTATTTTTACCAGATTAATGTCTTCAATATTATCCTTGTAACTTGTAACACAAAATTGTTTATATGGTATGTTTATATTGCCTAATGTATGGTTATCTATGGTTATGGCTCTCTATGTATTTTTAACTTATTAAAATATCTGGATATTTTATTCAATTTTTCACATATTTTATTTTTAATATTTGTCCTTCCTAAAATTTGCATATCTACTATGTTTTTCTATTAATTTCCTCGCATATAAGGAAATATTGGGATCCCATAATCTTGTTTAAAATGAAGTTTTCACCGAAAATACATATTCTCCAATGGCAGCCTGCCCTGAATACAAAAAAAACAATCTGGTATAAACACTCACACGACGTTCTAAATTTAATTTGAGATTAGCACAACCTCATCCCTCTCTCCAAAACCCCCATACATGAATTTCCATCGCGATGAAGTCCAAACAAAAGTGTCAAGTCTGTAGCTAATTACACCAAGTTTAAGGAAACTGATGTCCTTTATGGAGAAAATCGCAGAAAACTGAACAGACTCTACTGAAAACTGAACAATAATTCGCACTTCCGGTCAACCGATTTTCTTCAAACTCGAAAATATACATTCACACATACACAAACCAATATCTAAATACTACTTTTTCGCGTATTCAAATTTAATTAAATTTGTAATTCTTATGTGTATTAATATTATATAAGGGGGGAAAACTATATGTTATACTTAAGTGTGTAGATAGTACACGAAGTTCAAAGAAACCGCAAAAAACTGAAGAAAAAGCCGTTCAGTAAAGTCGCACTGCCGATTGTCAAGAAACTTTTCTGTCAGAAGCAGTGGGTATTAGAAAGTAACAAAAGGACCCTTTACTTCTAAAAAACCTGGGTATGACCCTAATTGCTTGTTTTCTAATATTAAGGTAGGTATTTTCTAAAATCGAATTTTCTCGGAAAAATATAGCAAATAAAAATGATGTGACCTTCAAGAAAATTATTGGAGCCATTTTCGATAAAATTGCAAAAAAAAAAAAAAAAAAAAAGGGAAAA
>JAAEAF010009432.1:0-45275 GCA_011037195.1 Triatoma infestans
GTTCACTTTGTTCACTATTGTACACTTTTCACAAACTTGTAACTTTGTTTGTAACTGAAAACTCTCTCAACTCTCTGTGGTCCCTCTATTTATACCAGTAGAGAACATTCCAGACTTCTCTCGACTATTCCAGTCAAAACTAGAGCGCCGCCAGCGCTTCCTGCGGCCACTAAGAGAACCTTAGGTACCTGTCTTCTCTCCTAGATGGTACCACCAGCTGCGTTACAATATGTATATCAGTAATAAATATTGTTTCATCCATTCATTTAAAGTTAACTCTCATCTCTCCAGGTCCTTTATCTTTGAAACAGAGCTTATATGAGAGGCCTTTTCGTTCTGGAAAGAGTGTTATCAACGGTCGAGTTTAGACTTAAGGTTTTGGAGTGCACAATAGGCTCAGCTGAGGTCTAAGTGCTGCATCTCCTTATGGAGGCCCCAAGTTTCTAGATTAGATTTGGAGTGGAACCATTAAAAAAAAAATGGCAAACGGAGAATGGCAGATGGAATTAAAGGAAAGCTCTAACCCGTGGAGTATGTGAGGCTCTGATTAAGAGAGAAAGAGAGACAGGGGACGTAAGAAGGAGGAAGTGAGTGAAAATGTAGGGAGAAATGTTGTTAACATTTTTGATTTTTTTTTTTTTAAAAGGCACAGTGGGTGGGCGGTCCCTGGGCTCTCCGCATACCCGCCCGTATAGAAGCCCCTAACCTAAAGATGCCCCTAACGCTGAGCGTGACGCCACGAAAAATGGAAATGAGCTTAACCAACCTAATCCTAACCTACAGGTCTTCCCAGTACTTGATATTCCTGGGGAGACAAAGAACCTAACCTAACCCTAGCTCACCTATCTTCCATTCATCCAATACAGTTAAAATTTATTTACACCCTTTTACTCTAAGCTCGTTCATTCAACCATACACACTCGTATGCCCCTCAGTACTCAATATTCCTGGAGGCTATAAGAAAACCCTACATCTAATCTTACAAACTAGCCTAAAACTAAGGGTCATAAGTAGCCGCTAGCCTAAATTCCCCATTCATGCAACATTCACGCAATAAATTACTTCTATTCCAACATGTAAACTACCTACCCAATCAGCCCCTATTGACCCATTCCATTCTCCTTTTAAATACTTCTTCCACAAATCGCCTTAAACCTCTGTATGCGGCACTGTTTTCGAGCAGCAGGGGCAGATATTCTCCAAGGTAACCTCCCTCTGCAAGCGCTGACGCAAATCAGAATACAGTGGGCAATCCAACAACACATGCTCACTTAACTCCTCCTGTCCACACCTACAGCTTCCATCCCCCACCAGACCCATCCTTGCCCATTTCCCATTCAACTGTCCATGCCCCGTGACCAACCGTGAAACCGCATATGACAGTTCGTCGGAAACAATGCTCCTCCCCAAATTCACCTCCTGCACAAACGAGAACGTTGTCCTCCCCCTTGGTAGTGTGATGGATGCAAAACATTAAAATATATTAATTTATAAATAAATCAAAATTATCAAAATATGTGACATACCCTTGCAAGGGCAAGCCAGGTAGAAGAAGTCCAGTTACTGGCATTGTACTACCCCTTCTCCTCACAGGGAAGGAATTGAAGGAACAAAGAGAAGAGATTCTTTTAAAGACAGACTTGTTCTAGAATTCAAGGAGGACGCTTCTGAGTTGTGTTATAACATTACAGTTTATTCCAGTTAATTTATAAGCTTCTAGTTATGATAATCTAAAGTAAATTAATTTTTCTTAGAGAATATAGCTGTTTTAAAAACAGTGTGATTTCTTTATCATTCTCTTTTAAACTTGCATACTTACAAGCCCTTTATTATACAATACCGCTTGTGCTACTACAAATACACATCATCACACCAAAACATTACAGTAGAATTCCTCCACCTTTCATTCCACTCTCGCAATAATAAGATATCCAAATCTCGAAAGGCTACGTCCCTGGCCTAGACCGCTATGTCTTCCTCGGGCGGGGCGATATCCAAACTAATATTACCCAAGTTTACCGCCCGACCCCGCTGTAGAAAATATCTAGCCGCGGACCTGACTATTTCCAGATCCAAGGGGAGGCAACCCGTCAACACCTGCAAAGCCTCAGTCGACACGGTCCGGCTAAACCTTCCCATTAGGAGCAGCAACTAGCGCTGCATTGGCGACTCTGGTCTCTCTCTTCAGAACGCATAAATCTTTCGCCTTTTACTAAACATTTTTGATATGCTAAGGGTTGTATCCGAGTATTCGGATCCCACTATTGCCCTAAAGTGCACCTGAAGAAAGTATAGCTCCGCTTTGTTAAAATCGCTGGCGTTTCTTTATGATAAGAATCATGTTTGGCTGAAAAACATAATTATGTCATATGCTAAATATTACGAATAAATTGATCAAGGAAGAAGGTATTCGGTTAAGATATGTTACAGAAAAATGAATTTTCACAATTTGACTATTTTCATTAATTTTCTATATTCAAATATAATTAGATTTGGTTTTTATCAATTTTCATTTTCGTTAATCTTATTTTCAATATTAATAAATTGTTTTAATTACTTTTGGAATAACACTCCAAAGATAATTTTACCCTAAGAAAAATTGTGCCATTAAGAAAACACTGTTGTTTAATTCTTACTAACTATATTCAATCTTGGAAGATTTAAAACATTGAAGAAAGTTAAGTATTATTTGATTAAGAAATGATCTCTACTGAAAAAAATAAAACTTTTGTAAACAAAACTCCTGAGCGAATTTTAAGAAATGAATAACTGATCTCTTTTTAAATATGTTTGCAATTGAAAATAAGTTTTCTACTTTTTCTTTAAAAAAAAAAGACAAAAAGAAAAAATTCTTAATACAACTAATATTTAAAATATTGGCCCAGTCTTTTATATTTCTTTTCTTAATGATGCTGCCACAAAAAAAGTACAGTTGATTTATAACAACACTTTCTTGTTTTAATCTTTTTTCCACTTTCAACTTTCTTTTGTTCTATTTTTTTTTCATAAAGTTGTTTTACGTACAAATTTTTTTCTTATATAGTTACTTAAAAATGGTTAATTGGCAGTTAAAAAAAGAGACTGATGGGTTACATTAATTTAGTAAAATTTATTAAAGAACTTACGTCATTAAATTGCTTATTAATTTTTTAGTTTCTTTTTTTTTTTTTCACTTTTTATCTTTCTGTTAATTGTATTTTTACTTTCTCTTACTCCAAAAAAAAGTGGTTTTTACCAAATGGCCTTTTGTGTGTGTTTGTGTGTGTGTGTGTGTGTGTATGTATGTATGTATGTATGTGAACAGCATAGCTCAAAAACGAAA
This sequence comes from Triatoma infestans, assembly GCA_011037195.1. Taxonomy (NCBI): domain Eukaryota; kingdom Metazoa; phylum Arthropoda; class Insecta; order Hemiptera; family Reduviidae; genus Triatoma; species Triatoma infestans. Next base: position 3,323 of record JAAEAF010009432.1, read on the forward strand.
AACCATAGAAAGTTGAAACTTGATATTCCGTTTAGGTATCACCATGCGATCTGACGGTACGTTATTTGTCAAAATTCCTCAACCGGATATACCACTTTACTAGTTGGATTTTTTACTTTTTTATAATTTTCTCAAAAATGGCTCCGATGATTTTCTTTAAACTTGCAACATCAATTACACATACAAAGAGCTACAACTTTTATTTGAAAAATTTCTCCGAGAAAATGCATTTAAGGGCAGTTTTGGGGTAGGGGTTTGGGAGTGGTTTCCATTTAAAGTGCTATTTCAGTTTATTAGACAATACTTTCATCTAAATAATGTTAATTAGAATTAAATATGTTGTTGAAATTCCGAGTTTCAAAAAAAAAATCGGATGATCGGAAATGCATATACTCTACCACTTTACTGAATGATTTATTCTCTTTTTCTTGAAACTTCTTATATAATCTAAACATGCAAAGATCTACAACTTTTATTTAAAACATTTCTCTGGGAAAATTCATTTAAGGGCACTTTTAGGGGAGGGGTGGGGTTATGTTTTTCTCTAAAGTGCTATCACAGTTGATTATACAATTCTTATCATCCAAACAAAATTAATTAGAAATAAATAGATGGCCAAAATCTCCGAGTTTTTAAAAAATTTTGTAAACCGGAAGTGCGCTTTTACTGAATGGTTTTTTCAGTTTTCGACGAATTTCGTTAAATTTGATACACTAACTGTAAAATTTGTCTATTATAATTTTGAGAACAGGAGTAAGAGAAAGTTGTGTGAGTGTTTCACATCAGGTTTTTTTTTTTTTTCAAATGGCAGTAATAAACCTAGAACAAATATCCAGACCTGGGTCTAATCCATCTAAGATTAACTGTAGCCCGAACAATTTGGACCATAATCTTATAAAAAGAAATAGCCTAACCTCTTCCACAGACATACTATTTTGAAGAAACTTAAAGATTTGCGGTTCTTCAATCTCCCATAGTAAAATCGTCAATTTGAATAGAAGCAATTCCTGTTTGGTAAACCGTGGCTGATGTACCTCTCTAGGCTGGCCGAGAATATAACTTTCTTTTGCACTATAATCTCCTTTGAATAGTCAGAATTCCATGTGATGTACGACATCACTGAAAGTATCTCCATCTTATCCTAAAATTTTACTATTTAAACAGCCAAATTTAGAAAATCTTCAACTGATTTATTTCTTCCTATAAATGAAACATAACCAAGAAGTCCAACTTTCAGGTGTTGGCTGCTTTACAGCATATTCCGAATGAATCAGCTAAAGGGAGTTGTTGGCACCTGTAATAGGATCCAAAGAGAGGGATCCAAAGCAGAGGGAGAGAGAGAGAGAGACAGGATCACTCTCTAGTTTAGGCCAGACTGGAGTTGGAGAAACTGTTTGAATACAGCTGTATCAGCCATAGAGGGGCTGCCGACAGTCTTGCAGCAGAGTTCATACAGCAGTCACAACGCGTCATCAACCTTTCTTTTTACCTCTCACTACCATTTTATATATTTTAGTGTAAAGTCCAGGCAGTTTGTGCTACTTTTCTATTTTGCAGTGTTCAGCTTTACTTCTTGTTTATTTATGTATTTAACCCAACATCTCTCCTTCTCAAACCTATTATAGCACACGAAAATATATTGATTGAGGAGATCAAACTGGGGGCTGATATAGAGATATTGTTACGCTTTTCGTGGACTTCTTTTAGACACATAGTTGTACATCAGTACATATTAACCTACCTAATTAATTTTTTTAATTCTTGTTCACAAAATAAATTCGAATGAATTCTTCTTAGAAGAATGAATATCTTTGATTAGTTAATCCAAAATTATTAAAAAAGATCAACAGTTGATTAATTAAAAGTCGGACAAGAAGTTTCAGTTATATAAGCAATACGATAAATTAATCTAAATCGCAATAAACTTAACAATAAAATTGGATTAATTAATAGGAATGATATTATTTTGACCTAAATATACACTCGTATGTGGATTTTGAAAATTAATTATCGTTTTAAATAAGTTGTGATAGTTATTGCAAAGTAGGTCTTTAATTTTCAGGACTTTAAAACTCATATTCTTTGAAAACCTATTTAAATGCCCAATAAAATATAATCGCTTCTAACTAATAAAATTTATGTAACATTGGTAAAGTTAAAATCAAAATAGTTCTTCATTATATTTTAAAAATCTAATACAACCAAATTTTATTTAGAAAGAAAACAAATAAAATTGATAGTTATTTTCAGTTTTATTTATATAATTTACTAACATACTAAACTATTATACATCATCATTCTACACTTCATCCAGTTATGTATCATTGATAGGAATTGGTAATCTCTAGTGTAAATATTCATTACTCATTTAGTGATTCTGAGTAAGGTCATTTGCGCCTGCTGTGTAATAGCAATAAGCTGTTATTAATAAGTAATGTTTACAATTACTAACTCTGATTTCTGATACGCTCTGCCTAAAAGCATTATTAATTATACGATAGAAGGGGGCTTTGTCTGCCTTCCGGAGCATTAAACCAGCTTAATCTGTAATATACATAATATAGACTATGCCTTATTTTTTACCTTAATTAGTTATATTTTATAAAACTTTCTATTAACTCTAACAACCTCAATTTCTTTAATACATGTTGAAATTTTATATAGTTAATGCCAAAAGTTGGGATAAAAAGTTTTAATGTAATCTTTTAGGTTTTCACGGCCATTTCCATAAAAAAAAAAAAAAAAACTTGATTTTCCGGGTTGAGCTCGGCGAAGAGTGGTTTGCTAGAAATTATCGTCACGGTCCCAACCCAGAAGTATGTTTCACTTTTAATGTATGATTTGAGATTCGCTTAACAAGAAAACTGTTTGATTTTTAGCCACAGGTCTCTTTTTTGTACATATTTATAATAGATCAACATAAGAAACGAAAATTCGCTGTAAATTCTACTTGATATTTTATTTGGGTATCACCCACTTACGGTACGATTTTCTCAAAAATGGGATCAAACTACGTTTTTTTAATAAAAAAAAAATACTTGGTATATACAAACTTAGCATTATCACCTTTTTTTGCTACTGTAATAAGATCGCGGAGAGGGATCCAAAGCAGAGAGAGAGGCAGGATCACTCTCTAGTTTCAGGCCAGAATAGAGTGGGAAAAACTGTTTAAATACAGTTTTGTCAGCCATAAGGGGGGAGTCTATCGACAGTCTTGCAGCAATATAATAGGTTTGAGAAGAAGAGAAGTTGATAAATAAATAGAAGTATAGTTGAACACTGTATAATAGAAAAGTAGCACAAGTTCCCTGGATTCTCCACTAAAATAGTTAAACAGAAAAGTTGATGACGCGTTGTGACTGCTGTATGAACTCTACTGCAAGACTGTTGGTAGACTCCCCCTCCCTACGGCTAACACAGCTGTATTTAAACAATTTCTCCCACTCTAGTTTGGCCTAAAACTAGAGAATGATCTCTCTCTCTCTCTCTCTCTCTCTCTCTCTCTCTCTCTCTGTCTGTGCTTTGGATCCCTCTCTTCGGATCATATTACACTACTTATTAACATACAAAAAATAAATATTATATTCATAACTAGATAATATTGCGTGATAGTCTAGTCTAGATAAAAATGGTTAAGGATTATGATTTTGATTATCACTATGAGTTCACAAGGCCGTTGACACCCTAAGCGGGCTACCTGCAAGAGTCTGTGGAAGTTTATCTAGTGGCTAGAAAGTTATAATGAGATTGGAATCTAAATGAAATCTGTTTTTAAAGAATGCGGCATAGGTTGGAGGATAAAGGTAATGTTGAGGTTAGTGTGTGTATAAGATTTGACATATAGTAGGGATAACAGGTTGATATGGTGGAGGATTTGAAAAAGGTGGTTTTTGGATTCCATTTGAGATTAGGACGCTTAGTGGCTCCGTAAAATTTCTAGGCTCCTAAAATTCCTATATCACCTAGTGGTCTCAGTTAGGAGATATACAAAAGTCTTTTATTATAAAGAAATGATATGCGCGATTACCTAGGAGTTGAAAGGTTGGGACATTTGAGCGTGTGTGTGAGAATTCTGTGTAAGGTTATAGTCCACGCTAAAGGGAATATTGTAAGCAGATGAAATGGAGATTCCATTTAACAAGTCGTGAAGTAGGGTATTGAACGCTACACATAGTCATTTAATTTTGGGGGAGGGGATTTATGAGCCAGATCTTAAGGAGTGATTGCAGTGCGGTTTGGTGACAGAATTGTCGTTCCATCAGAGAATACTGAGTTATTTGGTTGGCTACAAGTTATGTCAATTTTCAGATACGCTTTAGTTTAATTAAAGCACAGGTAGTCGTGGAGAAGGCGGATAGCAAACACACTTGACTACATACTATTTATAGATCAAATAAAGTCAAAAAGGCCAAGTCCAGGAATCGAACCCAGTATCACAATCACTTCAACCTGACGATCCACGTAGGTGGGCTGTATATTATTAAATAAAGAGATTATGCTAGGTTGAGCTAGTTAAGCTCACTTTTAATTGGATATATTTTCCGGGTAAATTCATTTAAGTGTGGTCCTGAAGGGAGCGGTGACTTTAGGCTTGGCTCAGTGTCATTTCCTTGTAATCCACAATTCTTCTAATCAATAATAATTAAGCAGAATTAAATGCTACAATTACGAATGTTGATACTTTCACTTAATAGAATTAATTTTTACAGTTTTATCCCCCCTCCCCCCGATTTTCTCCCAATTCATCGCTTCAAATTCAATATATTTAAAAAAAAAAAAAAAAAAATTATTGAAACATCTTTTTTCATTGTTTCAGGTACACTCAGCCTGAAGGGGATGGTATTGCGTATTCCACAAGCGGTTAAAGCAGGTAGCAACTTACAGATAGTCTGTGATTATGATCTGGAAGGAGCGCAATTATATTCAATCAAATTTTATCAAGGTGAAGAAGAATTTTACAGATTTGTACCTAAAGAATCACCACCAACACGTGTATTTCCAAGACCTGGTATTCAAGTAGATGTAAGTTCAGAGAAATTTGAAAATCATTTATTTCTTTATTCATGGATTATATATTAAAGATAATATTATATAGTAATTGAAATCCATTAATAGATTGCACTATTATCTGTCGGTATCGAGATAAATTGAGAGTTTTCTTCACCAATTCCATATTAGCCTCCTTTAAGGAAAAATGGACTAAACCACTTTTTGATCTCCCTCCCGCCCCCAGTTTAAAAATAGCATTTCCCTGAGAATCACACAGTGTCTGCAAATTGTCAGAAGGAAGTAAAAAAAAAAAGAATTATATAAATTATTATTAATTAATATTTATATTTTAGTTAATTAAAAGTCATTAGCATATATTTCATTTAATGACCCCGATCATACAACTCAATATTTAATTAATTAATCTTCAATAGCAAACAAGAGCAAATGGATGAGTTTTTGGCAGATTGCCACTAAAGAGAAGGGGGGAAAAAAAACTTGAGTTCTTTAAAGAAAAGTAATTAGGGAAAATGAAAGGAAGGGATTTGTAGCGCGCCAACTTGAGTCATTTTAGATTTCTCAGCTTCTATCTCTTTTAAAATCCTTCTTTAAGAAATTAGAATAAAATATATATACATTTACTACTGTGAAGAAGAAAATGAAAATGAATTACATAAAATTGAAACACCCAGACTAGTTTGCTGTGGATTTGTTTGGATTTACAGGGTGCCCCAAGGGCATCTATGTCTCATCTATGTTTTTTCCTTTTCTTCTTCCAAATTTAGAAAAATTAAGCATAATTATTGTAGATGTAATAAATCTCTTTAATTAAAGATTATAAAAAAAAAATACATATCATCATTAAATTAAGGACAAACACAATATTATTTCTTTAAAAGCCCAAATCAATATGAGAGGTTTTTTTTTTTGTTTAATAAGATTTTACTGGTTCGCTGTTATCCTCGTTCTCATTTTTTTTTGTTAAAATGTAATTGGATACTAAAATCACAAAAGCCTAATGGGTTTACTTAGGATTAGTCAGGAATAAATTACGCTTTGTAAGCTTTTTTTTTTATATATATATTATTATGTTTAACATTAAGCTTATTAAAGTCATTTCCATATAGGTTTTATCAGATTTTTTTTTGACATAATAAAATAATTTGAAACAAATAAAAATTATAATGATATCAGTTGATAATAAAATTAGATGTATGGCATTTCTTTTTTAAATTTTATAGCTGGCAAACCAATTTAATTTCTATAAAAGCTTTATTCAAATAATATCAGATCTTCAAAATGAGTTTTCCGAAATTCTTAACAAGAAAATAATGCTTTAGAATTTGATTTACGGTATAACGTTTATCATATATAAATCCAAAAATAAACATCCCAGTAGGTTTAAATATCATATTGGAAATCAAGATTTAATAAGATGTTAAAAGATATTTTCTGTTGGAAAAATGTCCACATTTCTGTACACAATTGGTTGTAATATTTTCTTTAATTTTTCCCATATTTCACATATCACAACCATTAAAGTGTTCTAATTAGATGACATCAAATAGACCATTAAAAAAAGTGACAAAAAAAGGTTCGCGTGATAAAAAAGGTTACATTGAACTTGAATCATTCACACTTGCCTAATTTTTAGGGTGCAAACAGTGCGGAGAAACGAGTAAAATACTTTGTCTCAATACGGTATTCTTGAGAATACGATGAAGTTTGTAAGTGCGTTTTTTTTTTATCATGTTTTATTTTTGTTGTATGTTTCTTTATATTTTGTATTAATGATAAAATAGAGGTTATTTTTTCCTATTTTTTTTTTTTATTTACAGTCTGGCTTCTTTTATTTCGTCCTCACGCGTTGGTCTAGGTGGCCTAGCGCACTCGCCTTTCATGCGAGAATTCAGGGTTCGATTTCCGTGAGGGCAAAGTCGATGGTGGCCCAGCCGTGAGAAAAAATGGGAAGCTACAGTTAGTAGCGCCCTAGGTAGCGAAGGCCGGAACTAAACGGCAGGGAACTGCGGCGTGCTTACCACATGTCCCCCAATATATTATGCCGTCTGGCAAACCTTGGCGCTTTATCGCAAATCATTTTTTTTTTTTCTTTTATTTCACGTTCTCCTTTTTTAATATTACTTAACCAACCCTGTACAAATGTTTTTTCTTATAGTAAATAAACATAAAATTAAATTATTTAGGGCACGAAAAATGCTAATTAAAATAAAATAAATTTGAATTTAAAAAAATAAAATTGCCAGCTTGTGACGATGGTGATACAACGGCAATTTTTAATATGTTTATAAATGTAAATTGAAATATCTTGAAGAACATTTTTTAATAAAGAATTTATTAGAATTTCAATAAAAATTACTTTCACAATGCAATTCTTGAAGTTTGAGACTTTAAGAGTGAAGTTGTGCTTTTCTCTAAATTAAGAGAAATAAGTCTTAAAATTTTTTTATAAATTTCTAGAAGATATGAAGAGTTATCTTTATAACAGACTAATTATTTCACATAAAATTAACATATATGGAAATTAGATTTATATTCATCTGGCAAATATTCATACTAATCTTCAGTTATAATGAGTTATTGCTGTGTTTTCCGCTTATCTCTCTAATCTAAAGCAGTAAATCCTTCCATGCGCACCGCCAAAAGAGTTGATGCAAGGAAACTCTTTTATAGTCTTTAATAGAGGCGTAGCTCTTTTTTTTTAAAAAAAAAAGAAAAAAAAGAAGAGCCTTCAATCAGTAATCATGTGTTTAGGTAAGTGTTTTGTCTATCAAATTGTTATTTACAATTAATTCTATTATTAACAGTAATGCAAAGACATAATTTAATCATTGTGAGAAGTATAATGGATGTGAGAAGGAGAGAGAATGGATTTTAGAGAAATAAACTAGATGATATACTGAACACTGTATAAATGAATAGAACACACCAACTGCAAGGATTTTACAATAAAATAGAAGTTAGGTAGCGAGAGAAATATAAAGAGACAGACTGACTGAATAATGAGAAGGTAGTAGATAGGTTGCTGACTGGTGGTAAACTATTCTTTAAGTGAACTACTGCCGCTCTATTTATATGAATCAAACTGTCCCTTCCTAGTCTGGCTAAGGTGGAGAGGAACTGACTTTTGATTCATTCAATGTGCTTCTCCGCTCTTCGGATCCTATAAATCTTGAATGATTTGTATCCCATTACAGGAGTTTGTGATTCTTATTACCCGGGAAAGTTGTTGGTAATAAGAACTCCTTGTTAAATAACAGTTTTATGTATATATGGAACCAACTTTTTCTACCTAATTACAAGCAATAATCTTTACTATAATTGCAATAAATATTGTGATTTATGCTCAACATTAACGCTTCTCTAAATGTGTGGCCGTCGTGCTTATAGATATATATATATATAACGGCGGCCTATATATATATATATATTATGAGGAAAACATTAGTGAAACGATTAACATCATAGTCGTCTATATTGTCTAGAATTCCCAAAAAAGGAACTAGACTAGCTACTTCTTCAGAGCCTACGGCACTCCGGCTTAATGACTTCTTATATTAATCGGGTCATCAAGGACGCAACACTGTCTAAATGAGTGTCCAATACAATTTTGTAACTATTAACCTCATTAATGTCTTCGACCATAATTAATTGGGTAAATAAAGAAAAACTTTTGCTAAAATAACTGAACGGTTTTGAGCTACTAGACACTGACTGCATGGATAATATGATTACCTTGCGTTCTGATATTGACATTGCGCTCTGCCTGAAGAATCGAACAATTTTTTGGCGATGTTTATTGACTTTAGACGAGCATTTTTGATACTGCAGTTCCGAGTTAAATTATGGCAAAAAATGCATTCTATAAGTTTAGGAATAGGCAAAAGAGATTTAGGCGGAAATGCAAAATCGATCGCCATTTTTTATTTTGCTGTACATACTAGTGGGACAAAAGGAAATTTATAAAATATATAACGCTTGTACTTTCTATAATTTATTTGTTTAGTTGCATTAATAATTAGTTCGAATCCTTTTTTTTATGATGTTGCGGGAAACTAGATTCTGACACTGTTTTGATAAAAACATCCTGATGATGGGTGAACGTTCCGAAGCCGGTCTATGACCACATAAAGAAGCCGACTATCACGAAAAATATTTCTGTTGAATAGTCTGTGGACTGCGACACATTTAAAAATATGAAGCACTATATAATGAATAGCTACTAACTCCAGGTCAAGAAAAGTTTTTTAACTAAATACTATAAATTCCTTTGAGAAATTTTTATGGGTGTTCAACATGAATTTTATTTTGTCCCTCTGGTACAAACGGCCAAGTACAAAATGGCGGACTTTCATTGGATCATTTCTGTCTAATTCTCTTTCTCTAATTTGCTTTCTCTTTTAACAATGGAATGAAAATGCTGAATATTGTCTTTATAGCTCGCATTAAATATATGAAAAAGTAAATGGTATGTTAGAAATTACTTGATTTTTTACATTTTTTTATATAATTTTTTATTACACACTTTGATAATAATAAAATACCTACGGAGGGAAAATTAGTAAAAAAATTCTAATCTAAATTTCATAGAAATTATTAGCTTTAAATAATTAGCCAATCACAGAGTAGATTATTTAAAGCACAATGTAGATTATAAAGCTAAATTATTAGCTTTAAATAATTAGCCAATTGTAGTGGAATCTGGTGTATCGTATTGGATGTATCGGATGATCAGATCCCACCGCTGCCACCAGATGTAGTGGAAACGTTTATTGTGATTCCTATGGTATGTAGTAGATGTCTTGAAGAGGGCGGAAGTTAGTTTAGAGATTTTTGGAAGTTAGTGCTCGAATAAAAATAGACTGTATTTGTACAATAATTTAAACGTGAGTAATGGTAACTATTAACAAGAAATACTTAGAAATAAATAGGAGATAAATAACTAATAATTAGAATGATTAAAATAAATGAACTAAGATGCACAACTAAGGAAATAAGTATAAATAAAAACTGTACAGGGATGCGGACCTGCTGCTCGTATAATGATCTTGAAGACGTACTGAAGTATAATCATCCCCTCTTCCAATGGGGCAAAGTTTATATCAGTGTTAGCAGCACTCACACCAAGACATCTGTCCTAGTGTGCGACCTTGGTTAGTTTGGTGACCAGCGATTTAGGTCAGTGGCCAGCTTATCGGTGCTTGCTTTGATGTAAAGTATTGACCCTTGGTTTTGTTTGTTTGGCCGCGGTTTTGTCTTGAAGACAGCAGCCGGCTAGGCCACTAGTTATAAATTATTCTTTCTTTTGTTATGTGTTCTGAAGGTTTGACATTGCTATGAATGCCATGTCATTACACAATCACGCCCCCAAATGCGGGCGTATGGTCAACATAATAATTCTAAATTTCTGATTGGCCTAAATTACCCGCCCAAGTCTTTTTACCTTGCTTTTTTTTGCCTGACTTTTTCACCTTGCTTCTGCGATAGGTTACCTGCATATAAGTGTCTGTGGGAGATAATGGATTTTAATACTCATGATAGCCAACCTGTCGAAATAAAAGAGCTCATTTCACCCACTAATTATATGTAGTTGTCTAGCTTCTTGTTGCCAAAAAAAAATTTTTCATAACAATTAAATATGAAGACCAGGCACAAGATTTCATTTATTATGCTATGAAATGTAGGTTATTTATAATCTGCCTAAGCTATGGACCATCGAAAATCCCTGCTTTCCGGTTTTTCAATGATCACTGCAAGATAACTTATGTTCTGTGTATTTAGTGCACGAACTGTCCCCATTCACAAAAAGCCTTTACAAATTGTTTCATCACGCCATAGCTTTATACATAGTGGTGGCAATTGGGATTCTATTTCATATTATCAAAGGTTCGTTGATTACATTTTATCCTATATGAATATGGCCGATGATTGTTTGCCTAAAATAATTTTCTCTAGATTAGCTGGGTTGGATAAAACTTGTAACCTGCCTTTTAACTGGTATTCGCAATTTCGGTTTTACTTAACTGTAATTGATAGAGTAGATATTCTGAAGAATCTTGCCGAATCCACTTTGACGCAGAAGAGAAAGGAAATGATAAAATCATTCGAAGGTTGGCAGATCAGTAAGGATATAGATGCTGTAATAACTTCTTCATTTAATATGCATTATCGTCATTGTAGCTCTTTGAAATTCGGGGAAGGCTACTTATTTATTAAGTGCCATATAAGCAAAATCAGGATAGTCGCGCAACTTAGGTTATGTAATAAAAAATGTCCTTCCCTGTACCATAATGGCAGACGGCATAGGTTTTGTCCCGATAAAGAATGTACAGTATGTGCATTGAATGAAAAAGACAGCGTTTGTCATTTCCTTTTACATTGTTTGCATGCAGTATGTAATAGTACCGCAAAGATAATGCAACCACAGCAGAGAGAAGAGAGGCCCTCTCTGGTTAGCAGACACTAATGGGGTTGTTGAGGAGAGAAATTAGGTTTGATTAAATGAACGAGATATGAAGACACTAATATAATGTAGCTAAGTTTACACTAACTACACTGGACTTAATAATGAAAATGATAGAATGAATGGTGAGAGTAAAGATATGACACGATGCGATGTACAGTTGTATGGTTGTATCTGATAGATACATTAGATAGATTCCCACTGGCTTATATACACAGGTTCTCCCATCTAGCCTGCCTAAGTCAGAGAGTAGTCTCTCTTCTCTCTGCTGTGGTTGCATTATCTTTGCGGTACTATTACATAGTACAGTGATTTTCGTACCAAATATTTAGCAAAATATATAGATGTTGCAGAAAATAGCTCCGAATTGTTCGCTCTGGAAAACTTGTTTTCCAATATGGATTATGAAAAGATGCACAATATATTTTTATTTATAAGTAGCTCTCTGGGTAGAAGGTCCTTAATTTTATAATCAAGTCTTTAGTTTTGTTAATCAATTTTATAATCTTAGTTTTTATTTTTATTTTCCCTTTATTTTTTGTTCAAAACATTGTGAGCATAATTTTCTAATAAACATACTTTCTGTATGTCTTTAAAAATATTTTTTATATTCTAAATTTATGTAAATTGTTGTAGGTAAATTTTCAGTTTGTTTTTATTTATATAGTTTATGTTCGAATTTATGTACCAACCAACTCTTTGTATGGGACACTTGTCTAAAAACAAATAAATAAATAATAATAACATTTTATCCTCCAACTACCATACATTCCCTCGGAGGCCCATCTTTTCTTGCCCAAAGTTCTTGTTTGTCTTACCCAATGTATAGCCACTTTGTTGACCAAATGATATTATAAATTCAACCATTTGTAAGAATTTAGAGCTGTTGCGGGGTATGCAATGCAATTTTCTGAATCAGCGCCCCCAAGTAACTCCAGGTATAGACCTAAAAAACAAGGCAGCAACAAAAAAAATTCAAATAGTATCATATTGAACGGATGACAGTTGCAACATGCGTAGAATACGATTTTCCACCTCCCCTACCCCTCAACAATAATTCTCAACTCAATGTTTATACCTTTTTATTATGAGAAAACGTTCGTGTACGGTTTTTTAATCTAAGAAAAAACTTAGCTTTTTACCAAACAGGGGGGGTCTCACAAAAATACCAATTCTATGTTAATAAAAATTTTCGCTGCATTGTATATTTGATCAATTATTTTTTCCAAATGTAAATGTTCTTATTACTCTATTTATAAGTGACTCATTTAAGGGCGTTAGTTGATGTAACGTTTCAATTACCTTTTATTTCAGAGATCAGTTACAATTAAATTATTTTATTGCCTTCACTTAGTTTTAGAAGAGATTAAGAAACAAGTGGCTGAGCGTCATTCCACCGCAATGACCTACACCGTTTCACTCGGTTTTACTAATTGCTCATATCATGATTTTGTTAAGTTCTGGTCTGATATTTTTTTTCAGAATTTTGTATATCCAAATAAATGTTTGATAATTAAAAGTTTAATTTTAATTTGCCGGATTGTAATTTTACGAAAGAATTATTTGTATTAAGAAGAAACTTTAAATAAATAAAATAATTACTATTCCAAATATTTTCCTTAAATAATTTAAGCATAGATAATAAAGTCCATTTTGAACTATAATTTGTAACAAATAACTCCGTAAATTCCAACGGACTTTGCCTTCTCATAAAACATTTATTTAATTTCTATAGAAAGGAATTTGCTCTATTTAATGCTAATTTTATATTTTATTAAATTAAATATATCAGATTTTGAGAATTGTATGCAAAGATAATTAACATATTTTTTACTTGTATTTCAATAATTTTCCTTGATAATAAAATCAGTTTTGTTTTCGGCTTTCTGTCAAAATAGGACTTTTATACTTTTGTTTGCATTACATTGCCAGTTAAATTATTTATATTACGGTAGAGTTCCACAAGGAAAAATATTATATATATAAATTAAAAAAAAAAAAAAAAAAAAAAAAAAATCTCTTAAAAACAAATTCAAAGATTAGGACTTATTATTTGTCCTTGGATGAACCCATCACTTATGAAGTCACTTCCAATTATTGCTTTTAAATATCAGTCTAGGGAAGGGAATAGCTAAATGGTTAGCTTACAGTGGACTTCCACGCGGAGGACCCGGGTTCGAGTCGAGCTGTGCTACCCTTAGATTTTTTTCTTCCTAGAAGTCTCAACACCTCACTGCCGGTTATGGACAGTGTTGTCTGTAACGAGTGAACACTGTCCGGAAGCTGGCAGTGCACTGAGAAGGCTCCGGGCACCAATGACTATAGATGACGCGCCTTAAATTAAAAAAAAAAACTATATCAGTCTAATTATGAATTGAACTTGACAATTTATGCTCATTATGTAATTATGATAAAGATAGTCTGTGCCATTTTCTTTTATCATCATACCCCATCATGCTGAGTTATTTCTGGCAACTTACATATTTCAAATTACATAAGGGAGCACAATCTCACTACCTAATCTATAAACACTTAAAATACTTACACTAAATTGAATAATATAATTTCTTTATGTTCCGAAATCTTTAACATTAAAGAATTTTACGTATACGAAGTTGGCCTAATTATTTTTATTTTTTTATCCAATATGATTAATTTATATTTTGCAATTATTTTTATTGTATTGTACATATTTTACTTTAATTTGTAACTGAAGTATTATGTATAACTTTGTTTTGCTTATTAGACTTAAAAAATTATACAAAATATGATTGTTGACATTAGTCCTGGTATATATGTAGATTGTAGATTGTAGAACGTTGTAGGGGATTATTGCACTGCGACCTGAGGGGATTATTGCACTGCGACCTGAGGGGATTATTGCACTGCGACCTGAGGGGATTATTGCACTGCGACCTGAAAGATCTATTGTGCCCCCGGAGCCCTCTCCAATGCACAGCCAACCTTCAAGCAGTGTTCTCTTGCTGCAGACAACACAGCCCATAACCAGACAGTGAGGAAGAGGAAATCTAAGGGCAGTATGCTCGATTCGAACTCGGGACCTCCGCGTTGCTAGTCCAGCGCTATACACTGAGCTAATCTCTTCCTTCTTCCTTGGCATTGGCCAATTAACTAGGGACGGAGACCCAAGTTTGTGTACTGTGTTTGAGTTTGTACTGTGTAAAGTGTAGAGTGTATGTAGTTTAAGTGTTCTTGTCAAGTACATGGAGTACTGAGCTGTGGTAACCCGTGGGGTCGCTATTCCCCACGTAACTGCATGCAACAGATACCCCTTGCGGGTATATATGTATAAAATCCTTTATTATATAGTATCGAGCTGGCGCTAATGGCCATAAATCGTCAATGCGCCGCCCCCCCCCAAAAGTATCGAGCTTTCGTCCTGGGAGCCAGGTCATTTTTCAAGATACACAACTTGGAGGGGTTACAGTTTGATGAAGGGTTACATTAAATATTTTATTAGTGTTGGAAACCAAGCGTTGCCATTATTTCAATAAATTTAGATATATGGCCATATACTCCGCTTGGTTTCCAGCATATCGAAATATGTAATATAACCTATCATCAAACTGTAACCTGCTATGTTGTTTTAAACTAGTTGTTTATCTTGAGAATGACCTGACTTCCAGGTCGAAAGCTCGATAATGTGTTCTTACTTTATATACCAGGACTTTTTGTCATTTAATTTCAACAATCATATGTGTAAAATGTAAGGGATTGTATTTTAGTTTTTTCTTAATAATTTTATATTTATTTATTTATTTCTGTTTATTTATGTTTATTATTATCTATTTATATCATATAAATTGACGCAATCTTTTCTGTATGGTGTCTATATTGGGATGTAATATAGATTGGGAATTTTAATGACACTTGAAGAAGAAGTCATTCTGAACTAAATAATTAGTTATAATTAGTGTATCAGAAGATCAGATTTACATTGTTTAGTGAAGGAAGTTAAAACAAATGCTCTTAATATTCTGGTAGAGCTATACTAAAATATCTACTTTAATCTTGAGTTTTACTCATCCTTTCACCAATGCTGCTAGATTTCCTTTGATCAGCGAACCTTTATATAAAAAAAGAAAAAAAGAAATGCAATTCCACTATTCTATTTTACTTTCTTAGGATCTTTAATGCCTACAAAGAGAGCTTGATAATTCCATTTAACTAATCTTATGCAATCTTATTGCATTTACCTTGATGTACTTTCTCTCTCTCTCTCTCTCTCTCTCTCAATTAACAAGCCGTTACTTTTTTGTGTGCATCTCTTTCATGTTTGTTATAATTACATTTCATCCCATATCTTGCTAAAAAAAAAACAAGATATTGTCTTTTCTTTTTACAAATATCCATGACTTTTCTCGATTTTTTTTTAAGGACACAGAGTTGTGAAAATTTGTTTTTTCAATAATATAAGTTTCATTTTTATCGTTAAGATTGAATTTACTAGTTTTTCTCCTTACAACAATATTTAAATTTCAAGTGTTAAATTTTTATAATTTACGAAAAAACAATAATTACCATTCATTACTTTACATTTCGAAGGAGCTGGAACATACTCGGGGAAATGTTTCAAAATTCAAAAATGGAAAACTTCCTTTATATTGTTTGAACCGTTTTTCTAGAAAAGCAATTTTAAGTAAACAGATTATTCAGATTGGCAATGAAACATTCTCGTCGGATATACGTGGAGTTTCCCAGCATTGCACGATTCGTGCCAGTGTGAGGGGCTCTTATGGCTGTGGTTTCGCCTCCTCTTTAGAGTCTAATAAGCAGATTGCACTCGAAATGATGCTCTGATTAGGGGTGCTCTTCACCGACCACCTAGGGGCCTCCCCGGCTTCCAAAGTTCAGATAAGGGCCAGAACCGGAGAGGGAACTCCAAATTGTAGGAGTGTCACAATAGATCCATAGGGGTCGCGGTGGCGTAGGCTGGAGAGCCCCCCCCCCCATAGAATCCAATCTAATCTATACTGGAGTTTCCCGACTACCAGATTGCCTGCCGTCAAGTCAATATCCTTCATAATTCCCTGTCCCACTCCCACCGTTCCTTAAAACCTTTACCAGCCATCTCTTCCTCTATTTCATTCACCCAGCGACACAAAGTAAGAGTAACTAAAAATGAGAAAATAACAGAAAAGTAGTATGCGAAAATCGAATAAACCCAGGAAGTGATAGAAATTAGAACGGCACAAAATAATAAGAAAAGTACCGTTCAAATATACCTAATTCAAAATAAATAAAAAAATAATTCATGTGTTGAACGTAATGATGTTGAAGAAGAATATGAAATAAAGAAAGTAAAAAGAAGGGCATAATGTAGATGACAAATTATTGTAGAAAATGGCGGAGAATGAAGAAAGAGAGGGAGGGGATGAAGAAGAAAGTCTAACCGAGTTTTTTTGGGAATAGGATACGATGGGAATACTACAATGAAGTTATGTGTTAAGGGGGAAAAGAAAAAGAAAATAAAATGAACAGAATAATGGGGTCTGGAAGAAATTGTGAGATTTACTAAGAGAGGCAGTCATCTAGAAATGGTAGGCTGAACTTCTCTATGGGAAAGAATGGCTGAGAACGGCCGTACAAAGAGAATGGCTGTTGTGCTCTGTTGGCTACACACTGACCCCCCCACTTTCCCATATTATAGCCATCATAATGTTCACTGCTTTAAATTTACTAAACTTAGAAACTATTACATTTACTAGCTTGTTATTAAGATTTGGCTAATTGAGATATTTATTTTTTTACTTTCTCTCACTTCTAGCGATCCTGGCCAATTTTGAAATTTGAGTTTTCAACGGAAATGCATGTTTTCAAGTCTCCTGCACGTGAAATAAATGTTTCCAGCGGCTGGTCTGTGTGTTTGGCCAATAAATCTCAAAAAATGCAAAATCGTTGAAAAAAAAACAGGTTTCAACATCACCAAGGCATCTGAAACAAATGATTCATGGTAAAAAATTCATCAACCGGAAGTGCTGTGGTTTTTCTCGGAAACTTCCTAAACCATAGATAGATAGATAAGCTTTAGTAACAAATACTAATATATACAAGATTATATACTAACGCAATGTGAAAAGTTCTCGGCCTAGTCTATAGATGGCACTGCTACAAATGAAATTACTGTTTTGTTATGTTGGCACACTTGTTGCAAAAGTATATACCAAATGTGTATTTGATCAGACAAACAGTTTGTTTTATACGGCTGTTTAAAGTAAGCGAGTTGGGTGTTTTTGACAAAATGAATAAACTTGAATACCGTTGCGTCATAAAAATTCATCCAAAGTTGGTAAATGGTGTCTGCATCCTCGTTATCAACAGCAAAAAAATTGACAGCTGAGTTTAAACGTGGTCGTTCATAGATTGAAGATGATCTACGTGAAGGACGGCCAAAAACTGCATCTACCGAAAAAAGTATCGAGAAGATGCACAATATGGTTTTAGATGATCGACGATTAAAGGTGTATGAGATAACTAATACTGCAGACATCTCAGAAGAAAGGATACGGCACATTTTACACGAAGAACTCAGTATGAGAAAACTTTGAGCCGCATTTGTTGAATGCTGATCCCATATAAATGGGGAAACTAGTTTCTTAGCAATGTTTTGCTGTTTTAAGAAGAATCGGACCGATTTACTGCGTCGATTTGTTACGATAGATGAAACATGGATACACCTCTTTAACTTGAATCAAAACAACAGTACAAGCAGTGGGTAGAAGCTGGTGTGGCTCTGCACCGAAGAAAGCAAAGACAAATGCATCTGCTGAAAAGATTATGGCTAGTGTTTTTTGGGATTCCAAAGGGATTCTCTTAATTGACTACCTGCCAAAGGCTCAAACAATTAATGGGGAACATAGCGCATTGAAGAGCTAGATGAAAGAATTAGAGAGAAAAGACCTTATTTATAAAGGAAAAAATCCTCTTTCACCAGAACAATGTACCCGCCCACAAAGTTGCTTCTCAGTGGGAAAATTGAATGATTTGAATTAGGAATTGTTTGAAGTATGAATTGTTGCAATATCGTCCCTATTCGCCAGATTTAGCTCCCTCTGACTTTCATCTATTCCCAAATTTTAAGAAATTTGTGGCTGGAAAGCGTTTTGGGTGAAATGAACAGGTGATAGCAGCGGAAATGGATATTTTGGAGGCCTTCCAGAATCGCACTTTCTGACGGAATTCAGTTATTGTAGAAACATTGGACAAAGTGTATTGAGCTAAAGGGAGACTACATTGAAAAACAAATGCATTTTTAAAATAAAGAAAAACTCCTTTTCACTACTACGCCGAGAAATTTTCACTATGCCCTAGTATGTGTGTCTGAACAGAATATCTCAATAAAGAAAAGTCGCAGGAAGCTGTTTACTAACCTCATCACACACGAAGATTTCGGGCAAAATCCATCAAATGGAGATGATACTTTACTGAATAATTTTTTCAGTTTTTCGTGATTTTACTCAGAATCGGCTTCAACTAATATCTTTAAACTTGGTATATCAACTGCACTTACAAAAGGTAACCTCTTTTATTTGAAACATTTCTACGGGAAAATTCATTTAAGGAAATTTGTGGGAGAAGAGGAGTTAAGTTTTGTAATGACATGGCAAAATTGGCAAAGCCATAGCAATGTCAAACCTTTACAATAATAACTAAGAAAGAATAATTTACAACTAGTGGCCTAGCCAGCTGCCTGACTTCAAGACAAGGCCGCGGACAAACAAACAAACCAAGGGTAAAGACCTCTACATCAAAGCAAGCACCGCTGGCCACTGACCTAAATCGGTAGCCAGCTGCTGTCATCAAAACAAGGGCCGCTAAGGCTGGCCACTGACCTAAATCGGTGGTCACCAAACTAATCAAGGTCGCACACTAGGACAGATGTCTTGGTGTGAGTGTGGCCAACGCTAATATATAAACTTCGCCCGATTGGAAGAGGGGATCATTAGATCATTATATGAATATACGATTACACTTCAGTACGAGCAGCAGTTTACGCGTCCCTATACAGTTTTTATTCATACTTATTATCTTCAGTAGTGCATCTTAGTTCATTTATCTTAATCATTCTAAATTATCTTCTATCATTCATTTATCTTAATCATTCATTTATCTTCTATTTATTTCTAAGTATTTCTTGTTAATAGTTACCATTTTTTACGTTTAATTTATTGTTCAAATACAGTCTATTTTTATAATTTCCGAGTTAATACTTCGATCACTAACTTCCAAATCTCTAACTAACTTCCGCCCTCTTCAAGACATCTACTACATACCTCAGGAATCACATTAAAGATTCCACTACATCTTGTAGTATCACGTGGGATCAGATCATCACATTAAACGAATCCACTACAGTTTCCTATGAAGTGCTATTTCAGTTTATTACCCAATTCTACTAACTAAATAATATTAATTATAATTAAATATGTTGTCGAAATTCTGAATTTGAAAAAAACCGATGACCAAAAAGTGCGTCTTTACTGAAAAGTAATTTTGAGTTTTCCGCTATTTTCTTTAAAATGGGTGCAAAGATTTTCTTTAGACTAAATATGTGAATTACATAATATATGTGATGGATGCCAGAATTATAGAAATTATATCTATTTTATTTGAGAGAAAAATGCACAGATAGAAGACTACAATGACAGGAAGAGTTATTGAACCTTGTTAGCATTGTCTACCCCATCTTCTCATAGGGGAAGATTTGAAATAACAATTAGAAAGCATTCTTTCAGAACAGTCTGAACTAGACATTCAATCAGTTAGCATCAGTGCCAGTTTAAGCATTAACCTTAAGTAAAATCAATCTAACTTGTTTCCACAATATATTAATAAGTTTATACATTCTTTGCAAATAACTTGTAGTTATTATTTTAATAGAATATATTTAATGTTATCAGTGGTGACTACTTTCTTATTTCTGATACTTCTCTCTCTTAAACATATATACTAACAAGCCTTTAATAATTTAATTTACTTAGTTTTTATTATTTTAAATATCCACTTATTTTAATTCCCACTATTTAATTTGCTTTTTTATAATTATTGTTTGTATTATAATTATTGTAAATCCCTTTATGTTTCCACGACATTTGTTTGTATTATAATTTAGTAAATCCCTTTCTGTTTCACTATAGCATTATTATGTTTTTTATATTCTTATTTTTTGGGGTTATTTTTATTTTATTTTATTTTTAGTTAGAAAGAAGTTCTTCTTTTTTTGCTTTCCTTTGTTTTTTTTTGTCATTTATAGTAAACTCTGGCAGACGGCTCTCGCCATGTCGAATATACTGTTTTGTCAATACTCTGTAATTACCTTTTTTAAAATAAAGTTTTATTATTATTATTAATTCTTTAAACTGCAGTAAGAGAAAGTCGTGTGAGTGTTTCACACCAGATTTCTTTTCTTATTATTAAACTTCTCCTACTATTTACATTATTAGTGTCTATCACTATCTGATATAACATTTTACTTGCAAAGGAAAGATGATTTGTTATGCGCTTACCACTTGAATCACTGATCATAGAACCATTGTTTGGTAGCACTGGTTATAAATTTATTTCTTTACCATTTTTAATTTCAATAGATGAAAAGTTAAAAGGTTTTTTTTTTTTTTAAGTCAAGACGCGTCAAGATCTATGGTCATTTGCTCTCGTTACTGACAACACTGTCCATCAACGAACAGTGAGCTGTAGAGGCTTATAGGAAGAAAAAAATTTAAGGGTAGCACGGCTGGATTTGAACCCGTGATCTCCGCGTTGCTAGTCCAATGCGCTAACCATTTAGCTAATCCTTCCCTGTTAAAAGGTTTAAACCCTTTATGTATAAAAACTATATAGTAATATTTCTATTGATGTTCCAGAAGATGTTATTTTTAATTTTTTTTTTTTTTTTAATAAAGAATACAAACAAATTCTACATTATAGTGTTAAATTATGTATTATGTATTAATTATTACAAACATGAAATAGAATTAGTGTGTTCTAATCAAATATGAATCCTTTTAGAATAAATTACTAACATATAATATATCCTTGTATGTTTGCTAAGTATTAAATTAATTTACATACATGCTGTCTAAAATTGTATTTTCCATAACCAAACTTAATGCTGTTTTAAACAGATATATTCTATAAATAAATACATTCATAGATTGTATTTAATTAAACATTTTGTTATATTTGTTTTATCCTATTTATTATATATATATATAGTATTTTAACAAATTATTGTTCAACAACTTTATTATTGTTTAACTAACTAACTCATTAAAGAACTTTATATTTTAGTCATTAATATTTTGATGTAGTTTATTTTATTTTTTCGATGTCCTTTGTTGGCTTTCTAATTTTTACCATCTGAAACATCAAGATTGTGTGAAGACACCTTTGAAAACACCTCTTTTTTTATAGTAGTATTTTTTCCACGTGCTACTCTAGTCTGATAACTATAACTATATCTACACCCTAACTAACAACACAATAATTAACTACTGTGCCAGCTAAAAGCAATCTCCTTAGACATAGGGTTGAGATACAATCTGAAAACTAATAACCACAGAAATAATATTTTAAATAATTAACTTGTCGCAGAACTGGGCAATATGTTATTATGTCAAGAATTATAAGAAGCACACATGGGGGCTGGTGTGCTTATTTTGTGTACAGCTGACATTATCACCAAAATACAGAATAAAATGGCCACAGAAATCCAAACGTACAACCATGAACTACAGGCAGCCAGTTACCTTAGAAAATAAACTCAGTAACAATACAACCAGTCATATCTTATGAGTTACGCTGTTTAACATTACCATTCTAATGGAAAATTTTGTTAGAGTTGATTGAATAAAGGAGACTTGGACGAAAGGAAGAATACTTGTTGAATAACAGCTGCTATGCAGCATTGTGGCCCAACCACATAGTCAGCAGAAAATGTTTGTTAAGATCCATCAAAATCGAAGGTCAAGGCTTTCTAGCCTACATTGATTACTTCTTTTTTTTCTACAATGTACTGCAACCAAAACAGGTCTATTGTGCCACCGCAGTGTGCCATGTTGAGACCACTCACCTTACAGCATCCATTCCAGATTAAGATCTCTGAAAAATCTCAGAATCTGTGAAGGTTTTAGGGAGAATATATCTTCATCCAACACCTGGTAACTACTACCCATGCTTCCAAATCTTCTCTGGATGATAGCGTGGTAGTCCGTTAGCAGTGTACAGGAATATCCTTCATCACCCCACAGAATCCGCAGATACTATCGTGTTCTAGGCCCAACTTCTCCAAGTGGTCCATGGGTCTACAATGTTTGCGAAGACTTTTTTTTACTCAAAATGATGCATGCCCAGACAAGTCTTAGCCTTGCTTCAGTCCTGAGATGGTTTTCCAGAATGTGCTCTTTTCATTGCCAGGGTGTCAGCCATCTCATTTTTTCCTCGACAATGTTCCCTAGCATCCAAAATAGTCTATTATGTCTAAGTAGTCTATATGTCTATTTAGAGCATTAACTATATGAGTAGATATTGAAATTCAAAGATAAACAAGAAGAAAAGCACACATCTCCAATTAATTGCACTGCAATTAATTAACTGTTTTACCAGTTTTGAATGAATATTATTCTCTACTTAAAGGACATGATCAATACTTTGGATGCTAAATATGAAAAAGCAATGTGAAATTTGGATGGAGTTAAGAATATAACATGGTGTGATGATGAAGATAGTCCTAAGAATAACCACATTCTAAGATTAACTTTATCTGTCCTCCATGCAACACCCTCATCACAGGAAAATAAACCTCCTCAAACTCAGTTTAAAAAAAAAGCGAACATACGCTATATTAGCCCGCTGCTTCCTGCCCAGTCCTTAAGATTGCCGAGATATTCCCATACCATTTTTGAACTGATGTCAAATGTGCTCAGTGCTTTAATAGTGGCCTGGCTATTACAATTTCCTGATTCCGATATTTCCTGCCGAGGTTAAACTGGGCACATCTTCCAACTGAGTGAATTTCCTCATGGAAGTTTGTTTTGGGAAATTTACTCAAATAGTCGGTTCTTGGCTCAAAAATTCCGGCTCCAATCACCTCAGGGATCTTCGAATCATCCGTATACCATACAATAGCATGTTCTTTAATACCATTTAGAGCAAATACCCTATTCCAATCAATACTCAGCTTCAAAGAGAATTTTTTTTGACAAAGCTGTACTTTTTATCATACCATCCTTGCGGGAGTTTCAAAGAGAAAATCTGGCATTGCTTCCATTTTATAGTCTGGTCATAAGAATGTTTACCTCATCACTTTCCTTTTTTAGGAAAATTGCTTTCCTATTTTGAAATGGTTACTGAAAAAAAAAAAAAAAAATTAATGTTTGCCTAGAAAAAATGAAAACTTTGATAAACTCAGCAGCGTACTGGATGAGCATTCTGGGTAGATATTGTAACGTTTTTCCAACTAGTTGCTAAGTAGGTTCGGTTTAGATAAAACACACTAAACTTCTAATAACACGAATTTATTGGTTCAACACAATAAATTACAAATAAAACACTTACGCACACTGTATAAACCAACAAAAGTTCTCCTCAGTTCACTTTTTATTCAGTTTTAACAAGCTCGCACTCCATTTGTAACACGAGTGCGATCTGACTCGAGCTTTTTTTCTCCTATTTATACCACAGGAGAAGGTTCTGGGAAGGTTCTAGATCATTATAGGCTGCGGTAGACTGCTGTAGAAAGATCTAGAAGCGCCTCGCTAGCGCTTCCCAGCGGCCAAGAGGAGAACTTGAGGTGCCTGCTTTCTCTCCTAGATGGCACTAGTGGCTGCGTTACAATATGATAATGTTTTTTTTGAAACAACACTCATTTAATATAAAATATATACTTAAATCATTTAAACAAAAAACAAAACAAAAATTTATTCAAATATCGGGCAGTTGTATTTGATTACAGATTGAATATGAATGTTTGTTTAGTCAATCTGTCACAAGAACATGTATCGCTTTTTTTTTTTTTCTTCTATTGTTGAATGTTTATTAGTTTGTATACACTCAGTCTCACACTTTGTATATTAAATATTTTAATTTCCACATGATTTTGCCGTAATTATGTTATATGTATTCGACGTAAGCTGACTGATTTGTTAAATTAGACGGATCTCATGCTCTTATTCATCTATATTTCTTAAGCTTTAAAGGTTTATGATGTAATCCTGAGATCTTGCCAAGGAACATGCAAAATCATTCTTTTCTATTGTTGAACTGTCCAGTTTATGGAGATATATATATTTAAAATCATTTATTTCATTTCAGAACGATTTAAAAAGTTTAAAACATGGTGACATTCCAATTGTGGTAAAATTTAATTTATTTCAAATCTTAAAAAAAAATACATTTATAAACTTTTCATAATTAATGAATTCTTAAAAGATTTGTATTTTATTAAAAAAAAAAGTTTTATTAAGAATATTTTCTAAAATTTATATATTTTAATAATGAAAGTTATTCCATATTACGGATTTAAAAATGTGTTGTACATGACATTTTGCATTTTTAAAAAAGGGTTACTTCTTTGGAAGTAGAACCTAGAGCCATATAAAACTGTTTAGCACAAACAAGTTTAAATAAAATATGCAATAGAGGCCACTGGTATTCCGGATCAAATATTAAAGGATCGGAGTTCTGTTTTTTTTCTTTTTGGAAGAAATTTGGAGACATGTAACCAGACTTTCTTTATGGCCTCTTTTCACAACATTGCATTTATTTTTTGTTAGGCTTACGAACCAAAAAAATCTGGTGTCAAACACTCACACAACATTCTCTTACTCCTGTTCTCAAAATTATAATTGACAAAAATGTTATAGTTTGTGTACCAAATATAACGAAATTCGTCGTAAACTGAAAAAACTGTCCAGTATAAACGCACTTCCTGTTTGCTAATTTTCTTGAAACTTGGAATTTTGGCCATCTATTTATTTCTAATTAATTTTGTTTGGATGATAGAATTGTATAATCAACTATGACAGCACTTTAATGGAAAACTTAATCCCACCCCTCTTCCAAAAGTGTCCTTAAATGAATTTTCCCACAGAAATGTTTAAAATAAAAGCCTTAGATCTTTGGATGTTTAATTTATTATTATAAAGTCTGAAGAAATTCAGCGGAGCCGTTTTTCAGATAATCGCGAAAAAGTGAAAAAAAAAAAAAATCATTTAGTAAAGTGTTAAAACAAACGCACTTCCGGTTATCCGTTTTTTTTTTAAACTCGGAATTTCAACAACATATTTAATTCTAATTAACATTATTTAGATGATAGAATTGTTTAATAAACTGAAATAGCACTTTAAATGAAAACCTAACCACATCCCTTCCCCATAACTGCCCTTAAATGAATTTTCCCAGAGAAACGTTTCAAATAAAAGTTGTAGCTCTTTGTATGTGTAGTTGATATACAAAGTTTGAAGAAAATCGTCGGAGCAATTTTCGTCAGGTTGAGGAATTTTGACAGATGACCCACTATCAGATGTCATGGTGGTATCTAAACGGAATATCAAGTTTCAACTTTCTACGGTTTTTCATTTTTGAGCTAAGCTGTTCACATACACACACACAGACCATTTGCTAAAAACTACTTTTTTGGACTCAGGGGACCTCAAAACGGATATTGCTGGTGAAAACTCGATATCGAAAATTTGACACGATTACAATACTTTCTCTTACTAGGGAGTAAGAGAAAGTAAAAAAAAAAATCTGGTATGAAACACTCACATGACTTTCTCTTACTGCGAAATGGCAAATTTTTTTCACACTTGCAATTCTTATTAGTGTTTAAAACTGTCGCCATTTTTATGGGGAAAAAAAACTGAAAAATCTATTCAGTAAAGTCATACTTCCGGTCAACCGATTTTCTTCAAACTGAGAATTTTGGCAACTTATATAACTCTAGTTAATATTGTTGGAAAACTTTCTAGGAAAACATAATTCAACTCTTCCCGCAAAAAGTAACCTTAAATAAATTTTCCCAGAGAAATGTTTCAAATAAAAGTTGTAGCTCTTTGTATGTGTAGTTGATAGACCAATTTTAAAGAAAATCGTTAGGCCCGTTTTAATGAAAATAGCAGAAAACCAAAAACTATTTTCATAGATCGCATTTCTCTGATCAACCGATTTTCTACGTATAAACTCGAAATTTCAACAACATATTTAATTCTAATTAATATTATTTTTATGATAGAATTGTATAATAAACTGAAATAGCACTTTAGTGGAAACCCAACCCTCCTCCCAAAAGTACCCTTCAATCATTCACCCGTTCATCGCGAGATGCTTTTGAAGGTTCCTATTACAAGTTTTCCTTTTGATAGAATATTGAAGACTTTTGTTTTCGAGCATCCTTACAGAGTTAGGTTACCTTTTAGGGAAGATTGGTCAAGATTGGGTCCGTCTGAAGTGTGATACCTGATAATTACCTCCGGTGTTACCCGGACGGTCCCAGAATGGTCTGGAGCTGCGGTTTATTTTGAGGCCGGAGGATCATTTGGCAGTATCTCTTGGTAAATGGACCACAGTCTTTCACACTGAGGCTTATGCTATTCTTGGTTATCTCTTGAATAATAGGGTACGTAATACTAACTTAAAAGGTGTTTGTGTCTGCTCCGGCAGCCAAGCTGCGCTGAAGGCGCCTGAGTTCATGCGTCTTCACTTCTAGGTTTGTGTTAGAATGTTCTAAAAGACTGGAAGAGCTTTCTTATCTGAAGGATGTGCTTCTAGTCTGGTTACCAGGTCATATGGGAATTTTTGGGAATGAGGAGGTGGATAGGTTTGCCAAATTAGGCGCCTCTCTCCCTTTCATTGGTTGCGAGCCTGCTGTTGGCGTGTCTTCTAGCACATGCGGTTCCTAATGGATGAGCAAAGTTGGTTGTCGGCAGTCCAAAATGCTTATCAGGATTCCGGACAGGACTATTAGTGAGACGTTGCTCCGTGTCTTTCACGGAGCTCTCTCAGGCATCTGGTTAGATACCTTACTGGACTGTGCGGTTTAAGGAGACATCTCTACGTAATAGGGCTTATGCCGGATCCATTTTGTAGAGTTTGTGAGACAGAGGAGGAAACACCCATCCATCTTATGACAGATTGCCTGGGTTGTGAGGAATTTAGGTACAGGATCTTTGGTCGGAACAGGAAGTCTGTGGAAGAGCTTGAGCTATTTCCCCTTAAGGTTATTGTCCGATTTATTCGGACTGCTGTGAATCTTAGATGGATTTGATCCGGGTCTGGATATTTGTTCTAGACATGGTTTGTTGTTGTTTTTCTTGGGATAGCTATATGGGTCCAGCGGGGCTTTAGATAGCGTAGGGTTTGGTCCGTTCCCTCAGACAAATAATAATAATAATAATCCCAATGCTTCTCCCAAATGTGCCCTCCAATAAATTTTCCCGGAGCAACATTTCAAGTAAAAGTTTGTAGCTCTTTATACGTGTGGTTGATATATCAAGTTTTACGAAATCGTTGGAGCCGTTTTTGAGAAAATCACAAAAAATTGAAATAAAAAAAAACATTCAGTAATGTGGCATTCAAAAAGCATTCAGGTACGGTTGATAAATTTTGCCCGAAATCTTCATATCTGATGCGGTGGCAATACCTAAACGGAATACCAAGTTTAAGCTTCCTGCAAATTTTTGGTTTTGAGATATTCATCTTTTCACACACACATCCATCATTTTCTAAAAACATTTTTTTTTTTTGGGACTGAGGGAACCTCAAAACGTGTATTTCCGGTGAAAACCCAATTTCTAAAATGTGGCACGATCGCAAAACGTCCTCTTGAGGACGTAAAAATGAGGAAGTAAAAAAAAAAATATGTAAATGAAAATGACCGCGGAAATCGAAAATATTAAATTTGTAATTAATTATTTTATAAGAAATTTGGTTGAGAAATATCCAATTTGTAACTTATCCACGTATATTGGCAGATAACTTAACTCTCCCAGATTCATAGAATACCATTTACTAAAACAATGTGTACACTGAGATTATTTGTAAACATTATTAGTTTCCACCTGCTACCTTTCAATAGGCACAACCTGTTCCATCTTGTTTACTATCAATCATAACGCATCATTGATTGCATGGGGTCTTCTTCATTCAATAGTCTTGTTTATTATGTAAATAAATGCAAATGCGTTTATTTTAGAGACGAGATATTTTAAGGATTCGTATTCCAATTTTTTCAAAAATGTTCAGATGAAAGATAATATAGATATTTAATAAAAAATTTAGATTATAAATTGTTTTTAAATAATAAGTATACATTAAATTATATATTTTTTTTTTTTCACAAAAATTTACTCACACAAATTAAGATTTATGAGAAAGTACCGTGAAGTTTTCAAATTTTCAAATTTGAGTTTATCCGGAAGTTAAGTTTTTTTTTTAAGTTTCATTCAATTATTTGTTAATTTCACAAAATGCAATTTAGATTAATCACAATAACTGATAACTAGTGAAGTTTTCAAATATTTTGAAGGGATATTCTCCCCTTCGTGAAACTCCAAAAAAAACACTGCTCAAGGGCACATTCTTCAGATTAAGCTGTCACCAACGCTTGGTTAGTCTTGGAGGATGATGAGATTAATACGAATGCAAGGTGGGGTGAGAGTGATCAGAGATATGGAACCTGATATAATGGGGCATCATAAGCTCAGGAACATAAGGAATAAGAATAGTGGTAGTAGTGGTAGTAATTATTGGATTCGACGAACTGTTTATGATTGGAAGGATTGGCTCCTATAGATACTGTTTTACTTTGGTTGAAAGCTCCTAAAGTTCCATTACTTATTTGCAAAGTGATTTCAGAAATATAGTAAATTTAAATTGATTGTCATTAAAAAGCTAAATTCGATCGTTTTTCAAGAAGTCAAAAGAAAGTTTGCGTAAACTGCTTAGCTTTATTTCTATGTGAAAAGTTCCTAGAGTTCATAAATCTGATATGAAATTCTCTCACGACATTCTATTACTCACTTCTAACCACTTCTAATTGACTACATTTTTTAACCGGGAAATCTCCAAGAAATTATCACTTATGCTTAAAACTTCAGAGTTAGAATCGTACATTATCCTGAACAATAACATTATTTAAAGTTGAGTTTTAAAGTCTCAATTGTCCCAGAACTTATCGTTTGAAAACAAGATTTTCTATAGAAATGTTTCAATTAAAAATTACCTAAGCATAACTATGCCTAAGCAAAATACAATTTAAGTAAAAAATATATACGTTATCAGTAATTCCCATTGAGCATTTTGATCAAAACTTTCGTAACGGATCTTCTAGTGTTCCTAAACCAGCATATTAAGTTTGAAGTGGCTGCAATTTTTCCGTTTTCAGTTATTCTGTTAACATACGCATTCTGTTGTTCTTTTCCCATTCATTCATACACATTAGATATGTATACGTATATCTCTCTTCGAAAACTCATTTCCGGGAAACATCAACTTCTGTCTACTGGGTTGTTATGCATCCCTCTCTCTCTCTAGAGTGCAATATTCTCTTACAATTTCATCCATTAATTGTAATATTAAGGACAATAATTATGTTGTAAGTTAGAGAACGCTTAAGGATGTTTACGTATCTGAATATATATATTTTGATCAATAAGGAAGTATTTTTCCTGCTTAAAAGTTGCAAATTTATAACCGAAATTCAGTAAACATGCGAAAAATTTGCAAATATGCAGGGAACAGACGTAAGGGACTTAAGATGAATTATCTCCTGTGAAAGGTCCCCAAGCACTAAGTTTCGCTGGCCAATGCGGCGATCGTGATTCCATAGTTTTGTGTAATGCATGCGAGCGTGATGATGATGACAGTCTGAGGAGATCGTGAACAGTTGCAACCGTGGATTTTGCAGAATAGGCGGATAAATGGATACACAAACAATGTTTAGGCTAAAATGGAGGCCTTAATATTTAAAGTATATAGTGTGCAATGAAGGCGCCACGATAACTGTGTGATTAGAGACATGTACCGCCTAGCTGAAGTATATGAGCATTTGACTTTTGTTCAGAAGGACTAGGCGCGATAGATATTTAGAACACGCTCGATTGAACCCAAAACTTGCACCCTATGCTAGTAGTATACATTAATTATAGTATACATAGCCTTCTTGAATAAGGAAAGATTCTAGATGCTGTTAAGTACTTCGAGAGAATTTTATTTTTTTTTATTTAAGGTGCGCCAACATCTATGGTCATTGGGGCCTGGAGCCTTCTTAGTGCATTGCCGGCATCCGGACAGTGTTCTCTCGTTACAGACAACACTATCCATCACCGGACAGTGAATGTAGAGGCTTCTAGGAAGAAAAAATCTAAGGGTAACATAGCTGGACTCGAACCCGGGTCCTCCACTTAGCTATTCCCTTCCCTCGAGAGAAATTAGTAGCATCGGTAAAGCCCACTGATAGAACCTAATGTTGCGATGTTGTGGTGAGATTTTAGCGCATTTGATTTTAAAAGTTTACAAGTTCTTAGAAATTTTATGAGATCAACTTCCGGGCGAATCAAGTTTGATACTTGATGTCATTCTTACACCGTCCATAATTCCACAATAGTTCACTATGTTATTTCGAGACTCTTTGATTTGAATATTCAGAGTATGTCGGTCACCGGACAACCCTGCTCATGATTTCAAAGTTAAATATTGCTAAAAATTAAAAACCACC
Source organism: Triatoma infestans (assembly GCA_011037195.1). Classification (NCBI taxonomy): domain Eukaryota; kingdom Metazoa; phylum Arthropoda; class Insecta; order Hemiptera; family Reduviidae; genus Triatoma; species Triatoma infestans. The sequence continues at coordinate 34,528 of JAAEAF010009432.1, forward strand.
TCTGAACCCTGTGTTTTCGTCGATTCAATTGTTGCTCCATTAATTGTTTTACCATTAACCCTGTACTACAAATTTTATCAAAGTTTTCCCCTTTAGGTAAAGCCAAAATATTTTACATGAAACCTGAAATATTTTGCTAGAATTCATTGGTCCATGATTGTTTGTGTGCACGATTCGAGTATGTGAATAGGGAAGAGCGATACTGTATGTACAACATCAACAGCGAATACTGTTGAATTAATGAAGTATGGGCTCTTGATTGTGCCGCTTCCATTGTAGGCATAACTCTAAATGTGGATATATAAACACCAACTACATTTTAAACAGAATTGGCAGCCTGCAGTTTTGTGATATTACCAAATAGAATGCGCAATGCCACTTGTAAAACTTACAAACCAAACATGGAATCATCGAGTGGCCAACAGAAAGAAAACAATTGCACATTCTAAAATAAATTTTGACATCTTGCACTTCCTATTGGTCCTCATTTCTTTCCGACAGCAATTTATTTATAAAAGTCAGTCTTTCCAGAGCTACAAAATAAATTATTTTTTTAATAAAAAAAAAATATGTTGACAAAAAATAAATTTCTATTTATTTGCAGTGAAAATACTATATATTTTAACTTTTATTTATTTATTCTGTCTCATTCTAAGAGAATTCATAACCGGACCACTTGTATTCTAATAAAAACAACAGAATATGAACATTACAGAAATAAACATAGCAAAACATGATTGCCTTTTGTTTCTGTAAATTAATTTTATATTTTGTTTTATTATTGCACACTTTTTTTTTTTTTTAAATAAATGTCCTTTGATTTGTTTAATTTTTTTTATGTTAATTTCCTGCATCTTTTCGGGAAAAAAAACATTATTTCGTTACTTAAAAACGTTCTATTAATTTTTTTAATATTGTTGTTTATAAAAACACCTGCCAGTTTCCTTCTATTGCTATATTTTCCTGGGATTTCTTTATTATTATTATAAGTACTTTATTTTAAAAATAATACAATAAATGATAGAATACTTGAGTACAGAAGCATGGCAAAGAGCCGTCTGCCAGAGTTTACAGCGATAACAGAAAAACGAAAAATAAAAATAATAAAAAAAAATGATGAAAAACAAAGCAAGAATTACATAGAACTAAAACAGAACTGGAGTAAGATAGGAAAGTAAATAAAAGTATTAACACAACTAATGGTTAAATAAATCAAACGTAGTTTTATAAATTAGAATAAAAAAACTGAAAAACTAACCTAAAGAATCTGAGATCCTGACGTGCCTAACTCTACAAGCGTGGCGAGCATAAGCAATTAAAGGCTGATAAGGCCGTTGTCCGGTTAGGTAAACAATAATTTCTCCTCCGGAAAGTGAACATTTGCCGAGATGGAGGAGCCGCACTTCTAATAATGCAGGACATTCTGCCAAGAAATGAAACAAATCCTCCCGTACATGGCAGTTACAGAGAGGACACATTTCCCGTTCGGAATCTTTCTCCAACCAAGGGGTATAATTTAGGTATAACAGTTCTGCTCTTAGTTTTAACAACCAGCATACCTCTGAGAGCCTGAGGTTATTAAATAGGGACGATGTCACAAATAAAACCGGTCAGTGATTAAAGTTTTATACAAAAAAAACAGAAACGATCAGAGTTCTCTGCACGACAAAATGACTCTTCGAAGCGAACGGATCTAATTTTATTAAGTAAATTTGAAAGTTGATCACTCCATTTATCACGATCATTAAAAGTACAAGATAGGTCGCTGGAAAAGTCACGTGCCATTGAAAGCCAATGTTTCTGGGATTTCTTTATTTTTAGTGAAATGTTTTTCTTCTAAAATTTTATTAACTTGTTATAAAATTTCAATATGTTACAATTGCATAAATTTAATAACTTTTTCATGGTAATTATGAAGTTAAATTGGTCGTCAATTTATTTAGTTACAATCGGCATTAACTAAATACAGCTATTGGAATATGAGTTTTCAATCGTACTTTATGTTCCCGGTCACAGCGATAAATATCTGAAAGAATTCCAGTAATAATCAAAATGATCCTGCCTAGAACATCGTTTTTTTTTTTTTTTTTTTTTTGTTGAATCTTTCTTGAACGCTTTCCGGACCGGTTGTTCCCGCGGCATCAGCCACATCATTTTTACTTTTCTTCTCTTAACAGGAAACTAAAATTTTTGATCTAGAATTTTCACCGGAAATACACGTTTTGATGGTTTTAGCGAAAAAAAATCGCAGGGAGCTAAAATTTGATATTCCATTTAGGTACTGCCACCGCGATCAAACACGAAATTTTCGGGGACAATCCATCAACCAGAAGTGCGACTTTACAGTTTTTTTCCTTCAGTTTTGCGTCATTTTCTCGAAAACTGCTCCAACAATTTTTTCTTTAAACTTCGTATACTATTATATAAACACATAAATATCTATCACTTTTATTTGAAATATTTCCTGGAGAAAATTGATTTTGTGGGGGGGGGGGGTCTGGAGGAACATTAATGTTAAGCTTCTCTATAAAATACTTTGAATAAACATTTTAACCTTTCAAATTCTTTACCCCATCAACTTAACTGGACTTATTATTTATAGGAAAATAATTCTGTAATATATATATATATATAGAAAAAGAAATATTGACGTCGATGTTCATTGATGTACAAGTTTTTAATTGTTTGAAGTCCAAACTTTATTATTTATTATTTGTACAGCTTTAACTTTTTTTTAAAATCCTCTACCCAATCATCTTTACTGAAACTTATAATTTTTACGAAAATAAATATGCTTTAAAAAAAAAAGTAATTATGGTTGTCATTTTTATAACTAATTACAACTACATAAACTACAACTACATAAAACTACAACTACATAAAATTTGGTAGTGACGTTTGCAAATATTTTTTTATCAATTACTATTTGTAGTTACCGACATTCACTTAAACTACTTTAGTTGGAAAAAATAAAACTTCAAAACTAACTGCTAATTGCATTTTTAGTTGGTAATCGTAACTAGATCTCAACTAATGTAACTCTAGTTTTTAATTTCAAGTTGCAACTACATTTAGCCCAATTGTGCCAGCCAACCGTGGGCATGAAAGGGGAAAATTAAGCCCTGTCCTAATTACGCCAAGGTTCTCGTCAGTGCCAGAGTAGCATTTAAAGCGACGAATCCAGAAGAAGCTTGGTGCAATATGGTCAAAACGTTTATAGCAAACCATGATGCCGGTTACTGAAGTGTGTGAGAATGACCACTGAAGTCTAAACGATCAATTAAAATATTTCCTGGGGAATGCAATCGACATTTTGAAGTCAACTTCATCTGAAACATAATCCTTAAACATCCTTGAAATGACATTTTGTTAGCTCATATATGGGTGTTATAAAAAGAAACATCGAAAGATAATGATCCACACAATCTGCAAGTAGGTAATATTATGTAACAGCAAGTAATTCCGAGCAGTCAGTTTTACTGTCCAGTAAACTTCTTCAAAAACACCAAATCAGCTCTCAGTCTTTTGTAGTGGAATCGTTTATTGGATGATCTGATCCCACCGTGATACTACAAGATGTAGTGGGATCGTTTAACGTGATTCCTGAGGTATGTAGTAGATGTCTTGAAGAGGGCGGAAGTTAGTTTAGAGATTTTTGGAAGTTAGTGCTCGAAGTATTAACACGGAAATTATAAAAATAGACTGTATTTGAACAATAATTTAAACGTAAAAAATGGTAACTATTAACAAGAAATACTTAGAAATAAATAGAAGATAAATAACTAATAATTTAGAATGATTAAGATAAATGAACTAAGATGCACAACTAAGGTAATAAGTATAAATAAAAACTGTATAGGGACGCGTAAACTGCTGCTCGTATATGAAGACGTACTCAAGTATAATCGTATAATCATCCCCTCTTCCAATCGGGCGAAGTTTATATATTAGTGTTGGCCACACTCACACCAAGACATCTGTCCTAGTGTGCGACCTTGTGCGACCTTGGTTAGTTTGGTGACCAGTGATTTAGGTAGTGTCCAGCCTTAGCGGTGCTTGCTTTGATGACAGCAGCTGGCTACCGATTTAGGTCAGTGGCCAGCCTTAGCGGTGCTTGCTTTGATGTAAGAGTATTTACCCTTGGTTTGTTTGTTTGCCCGCGGTCTTGTCTTGAAGTCAGGCAGCTGGCTAGGCCACTAGTTGTAAATTATTCTTTCTTTGTTATCTGTTGTGAGGTTTGACACTGCTATGACTTTGCCATGTCATTACACTTTTAACCCCAAGATTATTAAATTAAGAAACCAACACATGAAAACTTCCACTTTAAATATTCTAATGAAACGGCATTTAATAGCCTCATGTCTTGAAACATCCTTCTTCCAATATGATCTTCCAGATAAACTAGGCAGCCATCACCGTTGTGGGGCCACTAAGGCACGAGAGGCCACAAAACAGAGCCAAACAGCCTTTCAATAGGTCTCCTCATAATGCACCCTGAATGAAGTTGAAGGTTACTCTTAGATTAGATTAGATTCGAAACGGGGAAGGCGAGCATCATTCCACTGCGACCTACAATAAGAGGTCTATTGTGGATCCCCTAAAATTATAGCACATCCCTCAGCTTAGCCCTCTTAATCAGGCCTAGCAAAGCTGAGAGTGGCTCCGTTATGAAGCTCATGGCTTCGGGATTGCTTGTTCTCAGTTGAAGAAACCTTGTCCTCGCCAAGCCGGCACACTCACGAAGGATGTGACCGGAGTTTCCTCTTCACTCTTGCAGAATCGGCATATTTATCCGCTAGTAGTAATTTGTGCATGTGTCTATTCAGCCTAGAATGTCCGGTTAGTAGACCCATTATTAGCCTTATATCCCTTTCGGCTATGGCTCAGTAGATCCCTGGTAAATTTAGGCAAATGTCTCTTAATGAAGAGTTTTGCTTCCCTCTATCTTGGTGTCCTTTCCCACCAAGGCAGACGCTGTACTTCTATCCAACCTTGGATAGAAGTTTGAATTAGGCTCCTAGACAACTCGCAGAAGGGTTCGGGGCCTATAAAGGTATCCTTCGAACTCTCCATCGCTACGGCATCCGCCCTTCCATGCCCAGAAATCCCGCATGTCCCGGCACCCAGGTAAGCGTCACCTTGTTCCGAGCACCCACCTCAGTTAGGGCAGTTAGGCTGAAATTACTCTTAAGTCCCTCATATTATTCGTTCGATCAAGAGGTTGGCTACAATAGCGTATTTATGAAAAATTAACTCCTTTTTACGACACAAAGAAATGTCACATTTTTTTTTTTAACATTTACTCCATCACCACTGCTTCATTCGGAAATAGTGTTAAAGCTTTCGACAATTCTTTCATTAAACTCTGTCTACCATTAAGGTGAGCCTCTTTTACAGATTTATGCCAATCTCGTATCTCATGCATATAATTTTAAGCTTTACCACTAAATACAGGATGGAGCACACGATCAAAAGCTTTTTTTTAAGTTGTTATGGAAATGGCATTTCATTGTTTTCCGCGAAACTGAATTAACTTTTCTCTTAGAATTACCTTTTTATTTCATTTAAAACTTTTGGTCTTATTAAACAGGAAAGATAATTTAATTATAAGATTGTTAAATGTGCTTAGTATTACAGAATAAATTTAATTAACTGTTCATATACAATTTCTAACTCCAATGAATTATATCTTTTATAATTTGTAGCACTTCTTTTCGTTTATTTTAACCTTCCTTTGATTTGCATTTCTGAATTGTAAGTTTGTTTTTGTATTTATTTATTGTTTTCTCTATCAATTACCTCCATGGTTTTACCGCTAATTTGTAAAGTATTTCTTTTCTTTTTGTAAAAAAATCTGTTTAATAAATAAAATATTATTATTAATTGGGGGTGGTCAACTATGCTAACCATTTAGCACCCTCTAATTATTTTTGTTTCTCGATGTCATTCTAGCTGGGATCGCATATTTTTCCTCCAGTATATTAGGACTAACATACTCAGCCTTAGATTCCCTCTCATATCATCGGTCTGGTCGACGAGGGAGAGTGTGAAACATTGTTTATGTCATCCTTATTATCTTATTATAACCTCTTTTATCTCTAAATGTTTCCTACAATTTAAAGTATTTTCGCATCTGTAGATATTTACACTTAGCAAGGTTTACCTGATTATAATATATTCTAAGGAGGCTTTAAGGAACTAATTGGAAAGAATAGTCTTTTAAAAAATATTTCCACACAACTTAAAACCTAGTGGATTTGAAATATATTTATAAAACTTTCTTAGTAAAGTATGATGAAGCTGGATCTAGATGAAGCTGTGGTAACGATGAGGGGTGGGAGCGCTGAAAATGTGTTAAGTGTGGCATGTGAGAGTTGGGTATGGACAAAGAAGGGCGGATAATGACGTTGAGTTCACGATGAGCAGGCGTCCACAGATGCCGCCGGATGAAGGCAATTCCTATGGTGAAATCGTATTTTAAGCCAGAGAGGCGAAGGTGAAATTCCGTTGTGAGATGAAAACGGATAAAGAAAAAGGGCGGCGAAGTAATAGTCTAAATTTTGTTGATGTCCAAATAAGGCGCGGTTGCCGTTAATGATAATTCACTAGGAGTGAAGTGGTGAAAATATTTTGTAGGGCGCGAATAATTAGGCGTACAGGTGTAGGGTGCACAGAACAATGTTATATTTACAACAAGAGCAGCAAGAGAAGTGACATTTCCAGAACAACTGAACTGTTATTTAAAGGCGAAAGATAGATAAAAGAGGGGGTAAAAGTGAGAAGCAAAGGAAGTACCACCAGTAACGGAAGGGAAAGAGAAAAGGATAGATAAGAAAAGAGAGAAGCGTGAGAACAAGGCGGCGACGGGCACAATGGGAAAAGTCAACAGAGTTAAATCCATCGAAATATAAATGCAGAATAAAAATGGAAAGAAGTGAACGAAGTTAAACTCCTCAAAGAGGCCGTGATCGAACTCTATGCTTATGCATAGAGTATAATAGCATGAGAATATTCATATATTCTTTAAGAATAGCGCGCTTGTTACCACCTACTCTTTTTCTCTATGTACGCTGACTTCCACTATTAGCCTTTAAAATGTAATTGGTGTGATGTGTTGTAGTAGTGGTAATAGTAGTTTGTGGCGTGAGCGGTTTTGTAAAGGGCTTGTGTGTATGTTCAAAGAGAATAGAAGTAATAAGAATAATTATGAATGAGGGATAGATTAAATTAAATATATTATCTTTAAAGAATTTTCAATAACACAGTAATTATGTTTATAAATCAATTATTTATCTAGATTAAGTGCAAAACTCTTTTGTTTTAACTTGTAACTGGCACTGATGCTAAGATAGCAATTCCTGAAGTGTTCTGGTAGAACGTCTAGCTCAGACTGTTCTTGAAAGAATGCCTTCTCTTGTTAGTACAAATCTTCCCCTGTGAGAAGGGGTGAAAAGACAAAGCTACCAAAGTTCTGTGAACTCTAAAACACCAAATTCAAGCTAACCAAATTCAATGAACTCTCCTGTCATGTGGTCTTCTACCTGAATAGTCCCTTTTGCCAGCGAATGTTAGATTTTCTTCATAATTTCAAATAAAATATATTTCTGGCATCCATCACACCTTTCTCGGCCATTAGAATTCTTGGCTTTCTTTCATCAATAAAGAGGCAACCGTGTGTCACAGGTTCATAATCAATCTTTAACTTCTTCGTCAGTATCATTGTTTTATGCCCCGGAGAATAGAAGTAATAAGAATAATTAAGAAAACACTAGTAGATTAAATTAAATATATTATCTTTAAAGAATTTTCAATAACCCAGTAATTATGTTTATAAATCAATTAGACAAATTAGATTTTCTTCATAATTTCAAATAAAATATCGATTGCAGTTTTCGCAAACACGGTTTGATTTTTTTTAAGTTTTTCACCAAAGAGGGGTAAATCTTTGGTGATTGTTCGGCTACCACGTCTTCTCTTTAATTGTCATTTACTTTACTTTCTTTAGGAAACATGATTCATAAATCTAATAAACTATTTGCAGATTATAATGCTAATTTTTCTTTATTTTAATATCTGTATAAACAGGTATTTTTTACCATGTTAATATCGCCATTCAAAAAAAAACATTATTTTATTATTAACCTGATTTTGTTTGTAATTTTGTTTTATTTATTATTAATGTTAATCTATATGAGACTGTGAATTATTACCAAAGCTGTTTCTACATTCTGGTATATGTGAATATTTAGTAGTAAAGTAAACTTTCTATAAGCCTTTAACTTGACCACTATAAGCTTTAACATAAGTGTTACAATTTATCTTTAGAAAGGAAGGAAAGGACCAACCCAGTCTAACTTTACCCACAAACCGAAAACCACAATACCATTATCATCCTTTTAATACCACATCAAAACTCCTAATTTTCAACTTTCAAATTTATTAATTGTATACAGTAAAGTTTTATTAATAATTTATTTTTTTTTAAAAATTATTTGTTAAACAAAACCTAATCAATCTATTCAGATTTCTGAATTTAAGGTCTGTTAACTTCTAAGTGGTTTCTACGGCCATTTGCACATTTGGCCGTAATGAAAACTTGTTTCATCATGAAGTTCAAGGATTGCAACTACAATGTAACATTGCTTTTTTGAAGATATTAATCGATTTTCAAAATATCTATTGTCAACACCGAATTTTTTTCGGAATCTCTCAAAAATATTTCATTATATTTAATTGCAAAAAATCTTGAGCTAATTACTATATTTCAAATGATGCACAATATTAATATCCACAATGAGACCTCTTATTGTAGGTCGCCGTGGAATGTGGCTCACCCTTCCCGTTTCTAATCTAAACGTTGTGAAACTGATATTATTGGAGTCTTATCATTCAAAATGACAAAGATAACCACATTCCCCTTCATAAAAAATAAAAGAAAATGCATAAATATTATGTGAAGTGAAAAAATGGATCTCGCTTACCAAACTATTGCGTGGTATTCCCTGAATTGCGAGTAGGATATTTATCTGAGTGTAATCACTTGTACTGATGAACAAGCAGAAATAAATCTTTTCGCAAGATAAACAATTTTTCAGCTAATCGAAAAAGCTAACTCCGTTAAAGAATTTTCCAAACAAAATGGGCGATCAAGGCATAGGAAGCTGATGTTTCCAGTACCGTGCATCAACTACGGATTATTCCATATCGATACCAATTGTTTACTATTACTTTAGTTTAGATCTCTTCAAGAGTGATGACGTACGTGAACAATAATGGAAGTGTATTTGAACAGCTGTTGCGATAAAAAGATAATTTCTATTGCTTAAGTGTTCTAAAAACATTGTTTTATATTATTCAACCAAAATGATTGGTATTTGGGATGGTTCTTTGATTAACAGATCAACTAAAACAAGTTTCTTGTTATGAGAACTTTAAGTTATGCTTAGTAGGATAAACCGTAAGAAAATTAACAGAATATCCCTCAGTTCTGACGAACCTAAGATGCCACTTTGATTCTAAATTAATGAATTCGATGCCTAAAATTTCTAATGTAGATTTCAACCAAATTGCTGATATGCCTGAACAGAAAAGATATCCTGATGTTTAAAGATAGGCTAAGATTGGTACTGGTAAAGGATTATCGGAATCAGGAGATTTTAATGCTAGCCAGAGAATGCTATCAAAGCACTGAGTTCATAAGTTATCAATTCGAAAACGGTATGAGATTGCCAAGAAAACTTAGAAATAATAGTCGCCCTCTTTAGGCGCATAATCCCCCTTTATGGAATCGGAGAGTACAGAGTACACTGGGTAAAGTGGCCTGGGTTTCTAAAACAGCTCAGAAAAAAAGGAGAATGGCCAAAGAGTAGTGCACTGGGACACCTTCTCAGAATTGAGATAAGCAGAGATTTGTTTTGGATAGCTACGAGTGGAAAGGTCTGAAGCGTGCAAAAACCTGACCTATTCTTACAGGTTTCCTGACTTGGCATTATGGACTCTGGGGAACATGAAAAAGGCGGGCCTAAAACTCAGTAGCACCTCAGATCTGTAGAGAGATGCGATCTGCTAAAAGATTGCCATGCTATCATTCAGAGAGAGATGTTTAGAATCCTGGTTTTGTATGCTGCTTATTAGAGGAGGAGATATTTCTCCCATGAATTTTTACTGAAATATCGCATTGAAATAGATTTGTGTAGCACTTTAGGAGGGCATAGTAGATCCCTTAAGAACGCAGCGCATTGTATTCCCCTCCATAAAAATAAGATGAATGATGGTGTAATCTTCATATTATATTTGATATGTTATTAGAACATTTGATTCCAATATCTGATTGCAATTTGATCCCAATATCTGACATTCTCAACCTTCTGAGATTATATTACATTATCTATTTGTGAAAGATTGTACTTATACAATTGTAATCAAGTACAGAATTATTAATTCTAACTTTTCATTTATGAAAGCAAGTACAAAGTAGAAAATAATCTTTTAAAAACCAAAAAGTAAGGCAATTAATTAAAGTGACATATGGCAATAAATAAAGTGAAAATTTATTGTTTACAAGACAAAGAAAACAAAGAAATATTACTTTATAAAAAATAAATAAATAATCAAATAAAAAAATACTTGAAATTAAATAAAAAAAATTCTGCCAGATAATCATTAAAAAAATGGCATTAAAATTGTAAATACATGTTTTAATTTACATACAATTATAGTATTCAAACAAATAAATTTGGAATAAAATA